>JBCNJP010011141.1:0-18053 GCA_039602395.1 Deinandra increscens subsp. villosa
AATAATAGAGTAATCGTTTATTAAGACTATGTACATTGGCAATCAATAAAATGTAATGTTATATTAATGAACGTATTTGTCTTTCTTCATTCTATTCAAACTAATATAACTTATTTATTGATTGCCATTATTATAATAAATAAAACTAAAACCTTACGGAATATATACTTACCAGGAATACGCACTTATCTGCTTATTCATATGAAGAACAATGCTTTGGCCTATCATATTTATAAGTCATAATAATATACTTATGATATCCCAAGTACATGTGATTTACTCTTACCATCATTGATGTTATCACCTTACATAATTTACTTAATTTATGTAAAATAACACTTAAACGATATAGTAATCGTTTAATAAGACTATGCACATTGGTAATCAATAAAACGTAATCTTATATTAAAAAACGTATTCTTCTTTCTGTTCCTTCTTCATATGAGGAACAATAATTTTGCCAATCATAATCCTAATGCATAATAATATACATATACTTATGATATCCTAAAAACATGCCATTTAGTTTTACCATCATTGATGGTATCACCTTACATAATTAACTTAATGTATGGTAAATAACACTTAAATAATAGAGTAATTTGCAAGGATGTTCCAACCAAATATATAGTAGTTGTTGTCTTTTTTTTGTTGTGTGTGATGTTTTGGAAATCACAATTGACCACATTATATCATTTAGTTTAGTAAACACTATATTTTGCTGGCACTAAACTTTAATATGACTTTTGTACACTGACATTTGGTTGGTTGTATATAATGATTATTAGTTATCTAACATTTTAATGTTTTCCTACTTCATTTCTCTATATGCCATTCTCTGTTTTTCTAACTCTTTTTCATATCTATATTTACTCTATTTCATGCTTGCTTCTAATTAACTTAAATTAGGTTATAAAATTATCATAGTTCCATGTAAAGATATCATCAATTTTGAGTGTTATATGACTAATAACTAAAAATGGTATCGACTATTGAGCATATGACCTATGATTTTGTTGCACGGCCCAATACCAGCCAAGTCGGTTTAAAATCCAGGCCCATGTCAATTGTGGGCTTTAAACCATTTCCGGAAAACAGGTGGGAAATTGTTTAACCGTTAAATAGACGCTGAAAAGGCAGAGACTTTGCCATCAATTCAAACAGTCGCTACACAATCCCCTCTTCGTCTTCACCATCGGGGTTCACCAGAAAACCACATTTCAAACTCACTGTACAGAGGTACGTATTGCGCCTTTTGTAGTACCTTTTTTCTATGTCTCATTATTTATGAACACCTACATTCACTGATCATAAGGCTTCTTCTTTCACTGACATACTTAAACTCTGTTGTTTTCGGTGTCCATGTAACCCCCGTTTAGATATATTGGACTTTGTTTCCCGTAGAGAGCTTCATTTCTGATACGATTCTTAAGATAGTAACTTCTTCTACTACTATTTGAATGCCATGCATATGACAGGAAGTACCTACTCTCAATAATAACACAACTACAAAGTTTTGAAAGCATATTAATTGTATATTTACTATTTAAAAAAGAAGGTACAATTACATAATCTACAATTCTAAACTGAAAGACATTCTTAAAATATAGGTTGTACCCATAAAATTCCCACAGTCCAGATCAAAATCAGGTCCAAATACAGTAAAACTCCAGGCGGCAAAACAGGATGCCGTGGTCAATGTGGTTTTAGAAACCGATCCACAAACACAGCAGCAGCTTCCAGTAGGACTTGGTGGGCGAAATTGGCCCCTCTTTTATATTGAAAACAAGATTGAACCAGGGAAATGGGTAGTTTTTACGCACCTTGGAAGTGACCACCACCATGGTCACAATTGTGGAGTTACTGTGTTCCACAGCTGGGGTATGGCACTGTATGAAGATCCCGAGCATTGCTGTCCACTGTCCATGCCCACACACGTCCATAATGATGACGCTCCACATTACTTCAAGCAGCTATCAACATATAACATGGATACTCACCTACTGGTACTTTTACTAAAGAGAAAACGGCTTTGTTGTTTTTTTTTAACGCATGATTATCATTAACAATTGCTTCAACATTAGAATAATAATTTTCTTTTGTAGTCAATCCCAAAAGCACTGTTCCGGCAGCACGACATCCACATAGACAAGGAAGCAATTCTGATGTTTGGACTGGTGCACTTCCCGGTCAAGATTGCCTGGACGGGCCACGATGGCATGCATCCTCGGCTCAGAATGCGAGGAGACTGGGCACTTTTCTTCCAGCTGACGGGCCTCCCACGCCACAAGCTGTTACGGTTTGAGCTTGACAAGGACCATGCCCATAGAGGTGGTGCCACCGTGTTTTATGTCTGTTAAGCTTTCTTATGTCATTAACCAAACCAACATTCTGAAACTTAAAACAACTTCTAACTTTCTTTTGTGGGCATATAGTTAACTATGAATGCTATAGTGATGATGGTTCTAAACAGATAACTATTTTACCTACAATCTAATTCTCACTTTAAACCATTCAGGATCATACTAATACGATGTATATGGTATGTTGCTAAATTTCACCCATGGCCCATACTATAAATGATCTACTAATTTACGTCTGTCACATGCTGTTCTTTATAAATTAACATCTACTGTTTACTCATTTAGTATCCATAACCATGTACCTAAAGATTTTCCCAAATCCAAAGAAGCCCGTACATCACAATCAGTTATATAATAGCAACCATTGATTCCGCCCGTGCATCGCACGGGCCTGCCGACTAGTTTACATAAATAATAAGTAATTTCCATTAATGAATTTAAAATCCCTTTATTTTGCGTTGGTTTAGTCATTTTTATGAGTTTCACTTTTCAATTAATTTTTCTATAAATATCCATCATTGATATACGAATCAAATATAAAATTCAATATTGAGAAATAAACAAGAATTAAAGTATTAAACCATTCATCATAACAATCATAAACATATGAAATTTTCTCATACAAAGTCATCTCTAACGTTGTGTTCCCGAGTTTACTTAAAAAGGGAAAAAAAGAGAAGAGAAAGGAAAGGAAGAGAAAATAAAAGAAGAGAAATGAAGAGAAGAGAAGTGATTACTTTCCTTCCAAATCCTTCCGATTTGGAAGTAAAGAAAAAACAATAGAAAATTAACTAACTTTCCCCCCTTTCTCTCCTTTAATGAACTCGGGAATACAATTTTTTTTTTGTTTCTCCTTTCGCTCCTTAAGTGAAACTCAGGAACACGAAATTTTTTAGACTTCCTTCCCTTTTCTTTCCTTTCCCTCCTAAAATGAACTCGGAAACACAGTGTAAGTGAAAAAAGTATTTAAAAATAACAACCCAAGTTTTCTAAACCCACCGGCCACCGGGTTGCTGATGTTAGTATATTATATTTTCTTTTAATTTGTTTTATTAGTGATGTTGTCTACCATAAGTCCATAAGCGCCAATGGGAATGTGTTAAAACTTCAAGTATAAAATACATTTTCTTTTTATTAAAACTGAAATTTATAGTTTGACCTATGTCTCATCGTTCTTTGTTGAATTCTTGGGGTAACATAAACAAAGATCAAACATATCGCTATCACCAATTAAGAGCATTCATAACTCGTTCCTTATCTTTTATCCCTATAATTTATATATTTATTATTATTTTTTCTATCTCTTTGAGTGGTTGTGAGAGAGGAAAGAGAAATATTTGAGGAAAATTTTAGTAAATCTATAAAATTTAAGGTATTAAAATTTACAGTTTACACTCACACCCATTATAAGGAACGGCATGTGAATGCTCTAATATACATATCTCTATTACTTGTGGGCTTTTAAACTGTACTGATGTGTTGCCACCATGATTTATGGTCTTTTGGTGGCCGTCGGCAATGGTGGTCACCGGTTCTTGATAATGAAAGTTAGGGTTTTTTATGGTGGCTTATGTCTCTATCGCCGGTTGCTGTTTAATCGTTGAGGATGTGTGTTTTGATGAGATAAGACTGTCTCGGGGTAGATCTAGGCTACCCTCTGTGCAAAAGTCTGTCATTATTGTTCCATTCAAACATGTATGCTTCGGTTTCTCTCTTCTCTTATGTTTTGATGGTTTTTAAGATCTCTTATGTTTTGATGGTTTTTAAGATCTCTGAGTTGGCTATCAGTTGGGCCATAAGCATGTGTGAGATTTGTACGGGACATGACCGATCATTTTAAGAAACCAATATTTAAAAAAAAAGTATTATATATATATATATATATATATATATATATAGAGAGAGAGAGAGAGAGAGAGAGGTTTCAGATGATAAGTTTGGTTTGGGTAAAAAGTATGAGAAGTAATCTCACGCATTGGATCTTGATCTAATAAAAAATGAAGGAGATGTAATTTGGTATTAGTCATCTTTGTTGACTTTTAATTAAGTATTTCTATTTTTTAAAACATTCATAACTTTTATATCTGGCATTATTTTTTTATAAAAAATTACACTATAAAAACGAGCGTTTTCTTATCTTTAAAACGCGTATAGTATTGTTATATATAAAATTATTAAAAAAAATACTTTTTCGATTTTGAAGACAATATGACACAATGATCTTAATATTTAACACAATATGACAAAATGTTCTAAACATTTTGACACAATATAACACAATGATCTGAACATTTTGATACAATTGAACGAGTAATTTTTTTATTTTTATTTTATATATAACAACACTATACGTGTTTTAATGATAAAACACGCTCGTTTTTATGGTGTATTTAAAAAAAATAATAATAATGTCGTATCTAAGAGTTATGAATATTTAAAAAATGAGGGAAACTTGATAAAAAGTCAAAAATGTCCTTCCTTCTTTTGTTTTTCTCTCTAATTCCATACTGAAAAACTTTGGACCATACATCTTCATTTAATTTGAAGATTTAATGACTAATATTACTTCTTATCCTTCTTACCCAAACAAAACTTCTCACAATAACTCATCTCGATCTACACACACACACACACACACACACACATATATATATATATATATATAGTTCTTTTTAAATCATCATCATCATCATCATATACTCAGTAAATCTCACCAATAGCAAAACTAAGATATGGTCAAAGAAAGGTAAGATGTAGATTGCCTTACCTCTACCCCGTAGGAATAGAGAGGTTGCTTCCAGTGACTTTTAAATTTTAAAAACTAAACTAATAAAATAATCTAATAAAAAAGGTAGCGGTATTAGTTATTTAATATTTAGGATCTTTTTTATTGTATTGAAGTTATTTGGCATATTAAAAACTGATAAAGTTATCAATCCCACACATACTTTGAAAATTTTAAATGCAAGCATTGCATAAAGAATATTATTGACTATTCCAGTGACGGTGACATCTGCAAAAGGAGTTTTTCAAATTTGAAATTATTAAAATCTTACTTACGATCAATAATGTCACCAGAAAGACTTAACGGATTAACAATTATAGCTAGCCTCAATGAAATATTAGAGATTATGAACTATTAAGACTTGATCAATCAATTTGCGATACAAAATGTTATGAGATCTGCACGATTTATCGGTTAACTACTTAGAATGTTATTTAAAAATATAATTTTCTTATGTTTATTGCTATAAATTATTTTTTTCTTAATTTAAGAACTTTTTCTATTTGCAATTTTTTTGTCAAATAGGACCCATATTTTTAACTCGAACATGGCCTCAAAATCCTCAGGACCAGCTCTATTAGCTGTGATGTCTTTTTAACATTTGTATGGATCGGTTGGAGCAAAATGTGACTATCGGCATCTTGGTAGGGCAATAGCTTTACAGCTAGTGTAGTTATTCTTTATTCCCCATCGCTTACAGACCCGAGCTGCATTTGTCTTTTCTTCTTTGTTTGTGATTTGTATTCTTAGACCTTTTTGATGTTCAAATCGATGAACCATGAAAATGACATATTGTGTGTTTATGTTTTTCATGTAGGAAAACCGTTCGTCAAGTTAAAATAAAATAAATATTTTATTTAAGTACGATTACAACAAAATAAAATAAAACTGATCTATTACAATACAGTTGAAATGAAATCTACTCCTATGGGTACAATTACAAGGAATATAAAGAATTACAATACAGGGAAATGATTGAAATGAAAATTACAATACAAGTACATGGAAATAAATAACTAATACAATGGAAATGAAAACGACAAATACAAACACAATTAATTGAGAAAAGAAAAGGAACAGAAAATGTTTATGAAACATGTAATATTTGGAAAATGAGATTTAGAGAAAGTAATGAAGTTTGAAAAAGGTTTTGAAGAGAAAACGAAGAAAAACACAAAAACCTTGGCGAAGGCTTCGGGTCAAAAACCTGGTCCCTTAAAACAAATTCCGGGTTTACCGAAGATCTGTTTTGTTTCCCAGGGTACAATCGCCTAAACCGTATTGTACGGCCGGGACAACTCTAAGCTTGAAAATACCTTCGAGTTCTTAAAGTTCTCGACGAACGAGATGAAGATTGGAAGAAGAGAGAGAGCAGAGAAGAGATAAGATTTTGTGTGAATTCTAGTGTGTCTAGCCTCAACTAATGAGGCTGTATTTATAGTGGTGGGAGTGACTTGTTGAGCACACAAAAATAATTCGTAGTCAAACTTTGCATTAAACGTCTTTAATGCAAATTGATTTCTAATTAACGCGTAATTACCTTAATTAGCTCAAAACGCGTCTACAGCTGTTATTCCGGAGGAACTCCACGTAACAGCTATTTTCTGGCTGAACTGGAGCTTCCGGACCAACCTTCCGCTTGAACTTCAACCGGAACTACTGTTCAGGTTGAACTCAGTTCCGCCCGGACCACACAGGTCCACTTGACCCACTTTCCGGTTGAACTGGTTCCGCCTGAACCTGTTCTTTCGATTCAACTCTCCACTCCGCTTGAACCTATCCGCTTGGACTTCAACCGGACCAGCTTCCGGTTGAACTCAAAAACAACAAGGCGGCTCTCAAACGACTCGGCGGCAAGTGCAAAGTGCGCCATCAAAGCGCCACATTGCGCCTCATACGCCCACGCCACGCGCGCGCGTGCGGTGCGGGTGCGAGTTAGGGGTGCTTCGCACCCCTCAGGGTCCATGGGATATGTCCTACTAGAGGAAACAATAGTTGGTAAGGTTCCCACCTTATAAACCACTTTTGGTTTCATCCCCCAACCAATGTGAGATGAGTTCGCATGTTATACTTAGCATTTTCTCTCTTATTTTCGCAGCTTTAACAACTTTGAAACCTCAACTTTGAGCATCGATATCTCATTCATACGAGCTCGGATTTGGACGTGGTTTGATGCGTTGGAAAACCCTCACAACGTACTATACAAACCAATAAAATACAGAGGCAACAACCTATGTTATTTGTATTTTATTTTAGTCCAAAGTTGGTGAAAAACTCAATTTTCACACTTAGTGAAAAACCCATTTTCCACTAGTTTTTCTCCCAAAATTCCAACAATCCCCCACAAGAATGGGTATCGAACTATTATTCAAGAATCAAAAGCAATTTCGGCAGTCCAGTATTGCACGATAGGTAGGTGTCCCCCTTGAACCTTCCTTTGTGAAGCATACTTGGGTTGCTGGTGTTTGGTAGACGCGATGTCTTTGAACCAACCGACCGTTTGTGTAACCATTATTATACCCACACAAAACTTTCCCTAACTTGGTTAGCCATCATTGTCGTGTCCAATCATGGTCCTGGAACACTTGCCTTCTTTTGCTAGAGCTCTAGGATTTGTGCCCAACAAATCCATTTGAAGCGACCGCACTTCTCTCTTGCATAGGTGATTACCACAATCATTAAAAGCATTGGTATTATGATTTACTCAAAATCATATATGGCTTACACAAAGTCATTGACCATCGTATGCTTAACCTCACACACTCCACTGTTTGGTGATATGAATGGACTAGGAAGTACACAACTCCCTTTTAAGATTTTAGGGTACTCCCCCATAGTGACCTTAACCAATGCGATTAGGTTGTCCTATTGAACCTAGAGCCTGGGATCTCCATTCTCATAGGTTAGGTTTTCCTTCGCATCAGCTTTCAACCCAATAGGCTTTAGTCCCATTCCCCTTGACGACTTCAAAACTAACTCTTTGCTTAAGCCTTTTGTAAACGGATTCGCAGTTTTATCCTTTGACTTCACATAGTCAATTGAGATAACCCCGGTAGAGATTAGTTGTCGTACCGTATTGTGTCTACGTGTAATGTGCCTTGATTTGCCATTGTACATCATGGATTGGGCGCGCCAATAGCCGATTTACTGTCGTAATGCATGCAAATAGCCGTCATTGGCATAGGCCACCTGGGAATTTCTTCCACAAATAGACGTAGCCATTCCGCCTCTTCACCAGATTTATCTAATGCGATGAACTCAGATTCTATTGTGAACCGCGCTATTACAGTTTGCTTAGCCGATTTCCAAGCAATAGTCGCGCCACCAAGCGTGAACACATACCCGCTTGTTGATTTGGAATCCTTCATATCTGAAATCCAATTCGCATCGCAGTATCCTTCGATAACTGCTGGATCTCGGATATAATGCAGTCTATAGTCTCTCGTGTATCTTAAGTACCTTAGTAAACGAGTCATTGCTCTCCAATGTACCGCGCACGGATTACTCGTGTACCAGCTTAGTCTGCTCATAGCATAAGCCAAATCTGGTCTGGTACATGTCATAAGATACATATGACTGCCAATCACCCTTGAGTACTCCAATTGAGCAACCCCTTTTCCTCTATTCTTAGCAAGATGAAGGGTAGTATCAACCGGAGTTTGAGACACACTCTTATCTCCTGCGTTGAACTTCTCAAGGATTTTGTCCACATAGTGAGATTGACTCAAGACCATACCATTTGGGGTTCTGATGATTTTTACACCAAGTATCACATTTGCAAGCCCCATGTCTTTCATGTGAAATCTCACTTTCAACATGTCTTTAGTAGCTTTGACCATCTTATCACACTCCCAACGATAAGCATGTCATCTACATAGAGACAAAGAATCACATAACCTCTAGGTGTGTCCTTCGCATAGACACACTTGTAGCACTCATTTATTTTGAATCTGTTGTCAAGCATGACACGGTCAAACTTCTGGTGCCATTGTTTTGGAGCTTGCTTCAAGCCATACAAAGACTTGACGAGTCTACACACCTTGCCTTCTTGGCCAGAAGCGGTAAAACCCTCAGGTTATTCCATGTAGATCCCTTCATCTAAATCACCGTTTAGAAACACGGTCTTTACATCCATTTAGTGAACCTCCAATTTTCGTAAAGCCGTTATAGCAAGCACCAACCTTATCGAGGTTATGCGAGTAACAGGTAAGTAAGTATCAAAGTAATCCAGACCCTCCTTTTGTCTGTATCCTTTGATCACAAGCCTCGCCTTATACTTATCAATGGAGCCATCGACTTTCAACTTCTTCTTGAATATCCACCGATATCCATGTGGTTTGCAACCCTTAGGAAGATCGACAAGCTCCCAAGTGTGGTTCTACAAGATATGACTCTATCTCACACTTAATGGATTCTTTCCATTGAGGCCCATCTGAAGAGGTTACCGCCTCGCGGTAGGTATTGGGATCACCCTCAACCATGTAAGCCGTGAAGTCAGATCCAAAGGATTTTCCAACCCTTTTTCGCTTACTTCGTCTAAGCTCACCCTCATTAGATGCAGGTCGTTTATGAACCTCGTTACCAACACATGGTTGTTCATGAACCTCGTCACCAACAAATGGATCTTCATGAGTCTCGTCACCAACTAATGGTGTCGATGAACTTGCGTGTTCTCGTGACAAACATGGGAATACATTTTCAAAGAATGAAGCATTCCTTGATTCCATGATAGTGCCTTCGTGTATATCGGGATTTTTCGAGTCATGGACAAGAAACCGGTATGCACTACTGTTTTCTGCGTATCCAATGAACACACAGTCCACAGTCTTGGGTCCTAACCTTTGCACCTTAGGCAAAGGAGCTAATACCTTAGCTAGGCACCCCCACACTTTCAGGTATTTGTAGGATGGCGTTTTGCCCGTCCACAATTTATAAGGAGTCTTATCCTTATCTTTGCGGGGTATCTTATTTAAAAGATAGTTAGCCGTCAAAATGGCTTCCCCCCACATGTCTAGGCTCATCCCAGAACTATTCAACATGACATTCATCATCTCTTTCAATGTACGGTTCTTTCGTTCCGCAATGCCATTGGATTGTGGAGAATAAGGTGCGGTGGTCTCATGGACAATTCCACTTTGTGCACATAAGCCCGACAAACGGTGAAACATATTCACCTCCTCTATCACTCCGCAAAACCTTGATTTTCTTGGTGAATTTATTCTCAACCAAGTTTTTAAACAAGACAAACTTGTTTATTGCTTCATCCTTACTCTTAAGTAAGTATACATAGCAATATCTTGTACTATCATCAATAAACGTGATGAAGTACTTGTTTCCACCACGCGTGGGGACGACTTTCAAGTCACACACATCGGTGTGAATTAAGTCTAGGGGTTCGGTTATTCGTTCAACCGATTTAAACGATGATCTTGTAAGTTTGGATTCGACACACGTTTCGCATTTAGATTTCGAGTCTATTTTAAAATTTGGCAAACATTTTAAATTCATTAAACGACGTATTGAATTAAAATTGACGTGTCCTAATCTACCATGCCACATATTTGAATCATAAAACTCAATCATATAAGTAGAAGAGGAGGCTTTCGCCATTTTATTAATCACCATAGTAGACAATTTAAACATAGAGTTTTGGGCATAGCCATTGCCTACAAACATGTCATTTTTGTGTTAAAACGACCTTATCAGACTCAATCACTATGCGAAATCCAAACTTGTTGAGCAGCCATCCAGAAACAAGATTCTTCCTGATTTCTGGCACGTACAGAACGTTGCTCAACGTGAGTTCCTTCTCGGAAGTGAACTTCAAGACCACATTGTCTTCACCCATGATATCGACAGTAGCTTTATTCCCCATATAAAGCTTCTCGGTCCCCTTCGCCACTTTAAACGTACTAAAAAGCGACTTGTCTCCACATACGTGGCGGGTGGCACCGGTGTCAACATACCAGCCAGGGTTTTCCCCCATAATGTTGACTTCAGATATGAAGGCAGACGCCTCCGTGATCATGGCCACCAGTGGCATGTCATCCTCCACCATGTGAGCGCGCTCACGTTGTGGCTTCGGGCACTGATCTGCCCGATGACCATACCCCCCACAGTTGTAGCACTTTCCAGAAAACTTTAGAGGCTTCTTTTTCACAACCCCTTTCTTCGGTGCCAAGTGCTCCACTGCTTTGCCTTTGCCTTTGGCATTGGCCCCACCCTTTCGCTTGCTTCCTTTGGAAGACTGACCAACCTCCACCATATTAACCTTTGCCGAAGGTTGCATGGTGGTGGCTTTTTGAGCGGTCTTATTGTCCTCCTCGATACGAAGACGAACAATGAGATCCTCAACGGTCATCGCCTTTCTTTTGTGTTTAAGATAGTTCTTAAACTCAAGCCACGAAGGCGGAAGCTTTTCAATCATAGCCACCACTTGAAATGTCTCACAAAGGGACATACCCTCTTGCGTGGACCTCATGTAGTATAATTTGAAGTTCTTGGACTTGACTCATCACAGTTTTATTATCAACCATTTTGTAGTCCAAGAAACGGACTACCACGGATTTCTTCGTGCCAGCATCCTCCGTTCTATACTTCTTGTCTAAAGACTCCCACAATTCTTTGGAAGTCTTAAACACCGAGTAGACATTATACAATGAGTCCACTAGGCCGTTCAACACATAGTTGCGGCACAAGTAGTACGCATGCTTCCAAACTTCCACCACACTAACGGTTTCAGCGTTGGCTTCCCCTTCACCGAGTTGGGGAGCGGACTCCGTGAGACACCTCGCAAGGTTTAAGGTGGTTAAGTAGAACAACATATTTTGTTGCCACCTTTTGAAGTGCAAACCCGAGAACTTCTTGGGTTTTTCGGCATGACTGGCGATGGTGTTGGCTGTTATGCCACTTTGGGTACCAACCGATGGTGTTTCCTTAGGCTTTTCGGTCGTTTTCACAACTTCGTTAGTCATTTTTCAGAAATAGAAAACTACACAAGTTAATATTCAGAATTATTATTTAAACGCGTACGTTTAAAACGTAAGAAAAAACCTCCAACTAATGGATGGTTTTCGAGGAGTAGAAGAGAGTTTTATTCTCTAAACGCACACGTTTTAAAGAGATTAAAGTCCAACAAATCGATGGATTAGAGTGTAGTAAATATTATATAACTTTCAACTTATGGAGGTTAGATGGTTTTAAATAAAATTAATAACGTCCAACTAATGGATGTCAAAGATATAAAGAAAAATTTAACGTCCAACAAATGGATGTCAAAGTTTTGTCGTAACCGACAACTCGTTTAACTCTAAGTTCAACTTTGAGTCAAAACGAATTAAAAATATTTATTTTTAAAACACTAAATCACCTCGAGAAATCTAAGTCCAACTTTGAGACTCGAGGCAATGAAGTTTTTATAAAAACGAACGGTGTTTTAAAATTTTGTTTTAAGTTTGTAGGAATACCGTTCGTAAAGTTAAAATAAAATAAATATTTTATTTAAGTACGATTACAACAAAAGAAATATAACTAATCTATTACAATACACTTGAAATGAAATCTACTCCTATGGATACAATTACAAGGAATATAAAGAATTACAATACAGGAAAATGATTGAAATGAAAATTACAATATAAGTACAGGGAAATAAATAACTAATACAATAGAAATGAAAATGACAAATACAAACACAATTAATTGAGAAAAGAAAAGGAACAGAAAACTTTTATGAAACATGTAATATTTGAAAATGAGATTTAGAGAAAGTTATGAAGTTTGAAAAAGGTTTTCAAGAGAAAAGGAAGAAAAACACAAAAACCTTGGCGAAGGCTTCGGGTCAAAACCCGGGTCCCTTAAAACAAATTCCGGGTCTACCGAAGATCTGTTTTGTTTCCCAGGGTACAATCGCCTAAACCGTATTGTACGGCCGGGACAACTCTAAGCTTGAAAATACCTTCGAGTTCTTGAAGTTCTCGACGAACGAGATGAAGATTGGAAGAAGAGAGAGAGCAGAGAAGAGATAAAGAATTTTGTGTGAATTCTAGTGTGTCTAGCCTCAACTAATGAGGCTGTATTTATAGTGGTGGGAGTGACTTGTTGAGCACACAAAAATAATTCGTAGTCAAACTTTGCATTAAACGTCTTTAATGCAAATTGATTTCTAATTAACGCGGAATTACCTTAATTAGCTCAAAACGCGTCTTCGTCTGTTATTTCGGAGGAGCTCCGCGTAACAGCTGTTTTCTGGCTGAACTGGCGCTTCCGGACCAACCTTCCGCTTGAATTTCAACCGGAACTACTGTTCAGGTTGAACTCACTGTTCAGGTTGAACTCGGTTCCGCCCGGACTACACAGGTCCACTTGACCCACTTTCCGGTTGAACTGGTTCCGCCTGAACCTGTTCTTCCGGTTCAACTCTCCACTCCGTTTGAACCTATCCGTTTGGACTTCAACCGGAACAGCTTTCGATTGAAATAAAAAACAATAAGGCGGCTCTCAAGTGGCTCGCGAAGTGCAAATTGCGCCAAATTGTTGGCGCCACATTGCGCCTCATTGCGCCTCAATAATACGCCCACGCCACGCCACGTGCGAGTGCGAGTGCGGGGTACCCCTTAGGGTCCAAGGGATATGTCCTACTATAGGAAACAATAGTTGGTAAGTTTCCCACCATATAAACCACTTTTGGTTTCATCCCCCAACCAATGTGGGATGAGTTCACATGCTATACTTAGCATTTTCTCTCTTATTTTCGCAGCTTTAACAGCTTTGAAACCTCAACTTTGAGCATCGATATCTCATTCATACGGGCTCGGATTTGGACGTGGTTTAATGCGTTGGAAAGCCCTCACAACATACTATACAAACCTATAAAATACAGAGGCAAAAACCCATGTTATCTGTATTTTATATTAGTCCAAAGTTGGTGAAAAACTCATTTTCCACTAGTTTTTCTTCCAAAATTCCAACCTATGTTATTTGTATGTTATCTGTATTTTATATCAATCAATTTGCTATACAAAATGTTATGAGATCTGCATGATTTATCGGTTAACTACTTAAAATGTTATTTAAAACTATAATTTTCTTATGTTTATTGCTATAACTTATTTTTTTCTTTATTTAAGAACTTTTTATATTTCCAATTTTTTTGTCAAATGGGACCCATATTTTTAGCTCGAACATGGTCTCTAAATCCTCAGGACCGGCTCTGTTAGCTGTGATGTCTTTTTAACATTTGTATGGATTGGTTGGAGCAAAATGTGTCTATCTGCATCTTGGTAGGGCAATAGCTTTACACTAGTGTAGTTATTCTTTGTTCCCCATCGCTTACAGACCTGAGCCGCATTTGTCTTTTCTTCTTTGTTTGTGATTTGTATTGTTAGACCTTTTTGATGTTCAAATTGATGAACCATGAAAATGACATATTGTGTGTTTATGTTTTTCATTAGATATTTTGTTATTTTTTTCAGACCGATGATTTTTATGTGGATTAGGGCTCTGATGATTCAATCTGAGCCCTTCCTTTGAAATAACTTTGTTGTGGGTGTTAATCATTTCTAACGGTTTTGAAAATTTGTTATTTTTATGTTTTATATCATAGGGGTTTGCTTTTGTTTGTTAGGTGAAGTCTGAGCATGCTATTCTTTATTTGGATGTACTATGAATGATTGAAATTATGATGATTTATATGTGTATATGGAGAAATTGAAGTTGGGTAATAGGTATGAATATGGAGATTGTGTGAGGCTAATTTCATGAATTGGAAGAGATGACACATAATATATATGAGATAAGAAATGTATATAGTTTGCCTAATTCAGAATTGGTTTTAATTTCTTGTCAAAAGCCATATAATATATGTTTTTTATTATGAAAGTTGATAGGTTAGGCAAACCATTTACGTCAGATCGATGTCCTGGTAAATACTTTTTGAGTAGCTGCTTTAAATTCATTTTTTGTAACTTTTCAAAGAAATGATTGGGTCAAATGATGTTCTTGTGAAGTGGTACAATTTTTCTAAATGGTCCATTATATATATATTACAATTGGCAAAGTATTTTGTGAGGTGTATTACTGTTTGGTTTTGACCAATTAACTTATTTACACAACTTATTTTCTTCCACTAATTTGTTTCCACGTTCATTGTTAAGTTTGTGTGTATTTTCTCTATTTAGCCATGTAGTTCATTAGCTTTTAATTTCTTTTAGACACCTGTTTTGGCACAGCCCACGTGTGAAGTGTTAAATCAGCCACATACTTGGTTGTTTTGTGTTTTAAATTTTCCTATGGGCTGGTATAATTGTTAGCATAAACTATCTCTAATCATTTTCCAAGTTTCACATACGTTCTTTCCACTATCTTGGCTCTGCCGATATCTTGGTTGGCAGTGCCGCCAGATTCTTTGGGAACAGCGGCTCACCATCGTTGTTGCTTCTGTTTAGTTTTCAGATCTCCTGTTTTTTGGCCACGACGTGGTGCCAAGGCGTAACCACTGGCTAGATCCTGGTTTGTCCATACATCGGAGCCTTATGGCGGTGATGATGAAAGGTTCATTGAGCTTTAAGGCGATGATTTTGTATTTGGACTTTCATTTTGTGTAGTGCCTTTACTGATTTCATGGTTGTGCTCGACAATTCTTTTGTGGTGGCGGCGGCACCAATTCATTTTGGAATAGCGCCTCACCATCGTTGTGCGCTGCTTTTTTTGTTTTCCGTTCTTCTGTTTTTGGCTGCGACGTGGTGCCAAGACGCGGCCGCAGGCTGTATCTTGGTTGGTCCCTACATCGGAGCCTTATGGCGGTGATGATGAGAAGTTCAATGAGCATTGAAGGCGATGGTTGCGTATTTCTAATGTGTTACCATTTGATGTAGCTTTGCTTTCCTATGTCGTTTTCATGCCTAATCATTACACATGTTCCTTTACAATGATCTAATGTTGCTTTGATCTCTGATGTCGCATATACTTAACCATTTGTGGTTTAGGTGCTAATCTCTGATGTAGCTTTGAGGTGTACGAATATGGGTGATGATTGTTGTTGTTCTGGCTGGAATTTGGTTTGGCATGGTTACCATTTGGGACTATGATGTTTATATGTCAATGGTTGTGTGTTGAAGTCAGCGAGCATTAGCTTTTGATTTCGTTTAAACACATGTTATGGCCTATCCCACACATGAGGTGTTGGATTAGCCAAATGCTTAGCTGCTTTGTGTCTATGATGTTTATATGGTGACAAGGAGGCATTTACAGTGTTATCGTCAATCAGATCTGAGACTTATTGTCATCATTTGTTACCGTGTTTGATTCTTGATGTTTATTTTCTTTGATTTTTTGTTATGTTTTTCAGAAATTGGTAAAATGCGGATTCAAATGCTTGGATTTCTAAAGATGATTGATAATTATATTTCTAACGACAGTGCATGAGAAATATAGTTATATTTTCATTTTATTTTATCGTATTGAAATGAATTAGTTATATCTAATGATTTCATTACTGCAATAACAAGAAATATGGAACACATAGTCATTGCAAATGACTTTGTACAAGTCCAAAGAACACATGAAAGCTTTGTAGTTTTTGTACATGTCCAAAGAATAAATGATTGGCAATAGTTATGCAAAGTGTAGAATGTAACAATATACATATTGCTTATATGTATCTATATAATCAACACCGTATCAAACACAAATACACATAACTAGACTCGCCGCCGCAACGCGCGGCCGGGTAAATTTCTAGTTATATTATATATTATGACAATTAAAAATGTTTAAAGGTGTTCATAATAAAAACGGTGTAAAAGACCTTTAAAAAATAAAACCAAAATTAATGGTGTGAAACCAAACACATTAACTCATCCAAAGTGTGCTATTAATATCCATCTAATATTAATTATTTTATAAGACTTCAATCCACACCACTTGTTGATTTTGTTTGGCTATTTCTTCAACTCATCGCTAGTTTTAATCTTAACTTTTGTTATCTTTTATGGTTCTAAATCTAATTGTATTTGTATTAGCATTTGCATACAATATTTGACGTTTATTTGATGTTAATCTGCTTTATTATAATATGATCGCCAAATTCGATGGACTCTAATATAAGTTTTTCTTTTACGGCAAATTTAAATTACTAACAGACCACTGGTCCACCCGATCATATTCATTTCTCGAGGACTTAAGTGGTCGTTAAACTAAAAGGTTAGTAAATTGAAAATTTTCTTGGTCTTTTATTGTTTTAATTAGGTTGCTTAATCTACTTATTTTATTTAAATTGATTTGTTTGTTAATGATAGTTTTCAAGAGGTTATGTATTTTAAAAAAAGTGCATGACACAAATGATTATTATTTATTATTTTTAATTAAATATAAAAATCCCAATAAAGTAAAAGGAAGCCCAATTTGACAACTACAAGTATGGAAACACCAAAGAAAAGTATACCCAACTTGTCTTTTATATCGTGTCCCAATTTGTCCCTTGTATATGTTTTTAATGATTAGAATATTGCCATTGATCTTGAAAATGAGATATCGCTACCAAAACCCGCATCATGCGTGCGTTGGAATGCGAATATTCTAGTATTTTCATTCAAACCGCGTATTTTTTTAACAATAAAATACACTACTGATAATTACACTAGTGATAATGGTAGGGAGAAGCACCCACAAGTTATCTATAGGGTAGTTTTTGAAGAACCAATAATAATGTCATATACCATTTAGGATACTTTTAAGAGGTAGTGATTAAGAAAGGTACCCTCTGATGGTAGTTTGTTTTTATTTTTTTTTATTTTATCTGAAAATAACGCAAGCAACGGTCAAATTTGTCCGGGTAGACCAGGTTACTTAAATCCGCCGGATATGAGATTTGTTACCCGTCATCAACTAACCGCGACACATGTAAT
>JBCNJP010011142.1:0-18050 GCA_039602395.1 Deinandra increscens subsp. villosa
ATAGTGTGTTTGGTTCGCGGACTTCAGTAGAATTGGAATTTGAATTCCATATTTAATGTGTTTGGTTAATAATAGAATTGTAATTGGAATTTGATTAGATTCCATCAAATTCCTTCATTCAATGGATTTCACATTACTTCATAATAATAAAGGATTTCACATTCCTTCCACACCGAAGACAACTACCCGACTGGACCCGACCCGTGGACCGAACCGATCGGACCTGACCGGACCCGACACCCGGACCGATCGACACGACCCCCGAACTGGACTGACCTCGGACACCCGGACCCAACCGACCGGACCCGATCCCCGGACCCGACTGACCAAACCCGAACCGGACCCCCGACCGACCCCGCCCGGTCCGACCACCGGACCGGACCACACCCGATCCCAAACCGGACGATCCGGACCCCCGAACCCGACCGGACCCCCGGACAAGACCGGACCGGACCGGATCGAACGGACCCCACCCGACCCGGACCCGACCCAACCCCCGAACCCGACCGGACCGCCGGACCTGACCCAACCCCCGGACCGGACCGACCGGACCCCACCTACCCGACCCCGGACCGGACCGGACCGACCGTCCGGACCCCCAAACCCGACTGGACCCCCGGATCGGACCGGACCCCACCCGACCCCGGACCGACTGGACCCCCGAACCCGACCGGACCCCCGGACCGGACCCGACCCGACCCCCGGACCCAACCCCCGGACCGGACCCGACCCGACCCCCGGACCCAACCCCCGGACCCGACCCCCGAACCGGACCGACCTCGGACCCCACCCGACCCTGGACTCGGAGGTGGACCGACCGGACCCCCGGACCGACCGACTCCGCAGGAGGATCCACTCGGACTCAGCCCGACCTCAGCCCGACGACGACGGCGAACTCAGCCGACCCCAGGGACTCAGGCGCCCGACCCAAACCCGACCCCCGACCCCCGGACCCGACCCAACCCCCGAACCAGACCGGACCCCACCCGACCCCGGACCGACTAAGACCCCCGAACCCGACCGGACCCGACCCCCGGACCCGACCCGACCCCCGAACCGGACCGTACGAACCCCACCCTACTGACAGCACCCAACCCGACCCCGGACCGACCGGACCCCTGAACCCGACCGGGACCCCCGGACCGACCGGACCGAGCGATCCAACCAGGCCCCGGACCGACCGAGCCCGAGCGATTGAAACCGACTGGGCAGGAGATAAGGGGAACCGGAGATCAACATCAGGATATTTTACCCTTGTAGGGGGAATTTGGTTACTTGGAAGAGCAAAAAACAGAAGGTTGTAGCCCTATCAAGTGCTGAAGCTGAGTTCAGAGGAATAGTACGGGGCCTTACCGAGGTACTATGGATACGAAAACTATTAACTGAAGTCGGTTTTCCTCCAAACCAAACTTGCAGGATTATGTGTGATAATGAAGCGTCAATTCAAATATCAGAGAACCCTGTCCAGCATGATCGCACCAAACATGTGGAAGTCGATAGACACTTTATCAAGGAAAAGTTAGAAGCAGGAATAGTCGAACTTCCATTTGTTCATTCTGAAGACCAACTTGCAGATATACTAACCAAGGCTGTTAATGGAAAAATTTTCAGTAATTGTCTTGCCAAGTTGAATATTGGGAATCCCACTATCCAACTTGAGGGGGAGTGTTAGAGAAATGAGCATGATTAAAGGAACCTCATATCCCTTCCATATTTAAGGGTCCATGACAGTTTTTTACAGCTAAAGTGCAGCCTCAATGCCAGCAATGTTACTATGTTTATCAATTTCCTCATCTATTTATATCTTGTAATTGGCATCCTCTAAGGTGTATCAAACAAACTAAATACAAAGGAATTGTCTGTGAATACCATTTGAAAACAGTTTTTTCATCTACTTAGGGTACGTTGTTTCAAATCCGCGGACTTTGGTTCTTAATTTAATCATGGAGTGTTTCATGTTTGTTGTACCATATATTGTTAACTTTTGTTGCAACCGCTGTTTAAGTCCTCATAAGCCTAACTCATATATCTTTCTACGTATATGTCATATATGCTTCTTTTATTTTGTCAAGAGACAAAAAGGATCTCTGGCTCAACGCCCAGTGACAAAAATTAGTTTTATAATATAAAATTAAGAAAATTATAGTTTTAAAATGACATTTTAAGTAATTTAGGTTTTAAAATTTAAAAGTTCTATTTAAAAATGACTATATATATAATACATACTAAAAAACTTTAAAAATATGAGCTTCTAAAATGATGATCCTGTTTCGTCACACTTGTCGCACATACTCAAGGCCCTACTGCTAGTGAGGGTCACATAATGTACAACATATAATGATAAATGTGTTTGAACTTTGTAAACACATATAGAAATTGAGTTTATAGGGAATATAATCTTTCACTAAATAAGAACTGATTATTGTTCGGACTAAT
This sequence comes from Deinandra increscens subsp. villosa, assembly GCA_039602395.1. Classification (NCBI taxonomy): domain Eukaryota; kingdom Viridiplantae; phylum Streptophyta; class Magnoliopsida; order Asterales; family Asteraceae; genus Deinandra; species Deinandra increscens. Next base: position 2,437 of record JBCNJP010011142.1, read on the forward strand.
AATTAAACAACTGATTATTGTACGGACTAATAATTAAAGAATTAAGTGTGTTTGAACGGTTTAAACACATATGCAAATTAAGATTTTTTTTAAACGGATATTTCAATAAACACAAGGGTAACCGGTTAGCAAGAAGCTAAAAAAACGGGCCCCCAAAATGAAAAAGAAACTTACATATTCAATGAAAACTTAATCCAATCCTTCCACTCAACCCCCCACCCTTTCAGTCTACATTTCACTAAAAAACAACTAGTTGCTTTGATCTCCACTATGATACCATCTATAGGTTTCTGGTAATTTTTTAAGATCCTTTCGTTTCTTGTGGTCCAAATCGTCCATACCAGCGTTTTGAAAATGACAACTCTTTCTGGAATGTGAACCACAAAGTCATTCACATCAAACATCAAGCTCTTATCAAGACCACACCATTGCGTGATTATGGCCCAAATCACCGACGATTGCCCGCAACTGGTGAACAAATGCATCTCCGATTCTTCCATTTCATCACATATCGGACATCAATTCGACGGCAAGTGCATCCCCCTCCTTTTCCAACACCATTCTAGTAGGTAAACGGCCGAGAAGAACCTGCCAAAACAGAATGTTCACTTTTGGAGGAACCAATTTATTTCACTTCATATTAATCTCTCCACTATTCTCATCTTGCTTCAACATAATTTCCCTCAAGCGATGAACCGAAAACATACCCGTATCGTCACCTTTCCACGTCCATGTACCACCTTCCTAAGATATAAAACGAACTTTCAGTTTTATCGCATATTGGACATCGATTAGACGACAAGTGCATCCCCCTCCTTTCCAACGCCATTCTAGTAGGTAAACAACCGAGAAGAATCCGCCGAAAGAATGTTCACTTTTGGAGGAACCAATTAATTCCACTTCATCTTAATCTCTCCACTATCCTCTAGTTGCTTCAACATAATTTTCCTCTAGCGACGAACCGAAAACGTACCTGTTTCGTCACCTTTCCACGTCCATGTACCACCTTCCTGATATATAAATTGAACTTCCAGTTTTAATAGGGAATTTTCCAATCAGTTTTAACAGGGAAGTTTCCGATCCAAATTTGAGTTTAAATGAGATGAATAGTAATTCTTCGAACCCTAAGACCCCAAGCTTTATATTTAGTAGGATCGGTTTTGCTATTCAAAATGGGGTTGTGGCACAACTTGTTGCCCGATTAACCGCCACTTCATTGTAAATATTTTGGAAGTTTGTAATTGATTTAAGAGTAAATTACGGCTATAGTCCCTGTGGTTTGCACGTTTTACGGCTATAGTCCCTAGGCTTCAATTTTTACGCCTATAGTCCCCAAGGTTTAGGGGTCCGTTACACCGGTGGTCCCTGAGGCTAACGAACGTTAAAAAAGTTCGTTAAGTGTGTATGAAAAGACCATTATACCCTTCCTTTATAATAGTTAAAAATATTAAAAGAAAAAAAATAAAAAAACAAATACGCACATTCTCCTCCTTCATCATTTCATCTTGTCGGCAATTTCAATTGAGAATGAAACGGTGGAAATCGGTGCGATAATTTCAATCGAGAACGAACGGTGGAAATCGTCACCCCCATCTTCGACGAACCCCGTGCTTGAGAGAGAAGGGGAGAAGCCCACGTGGGTCCAAAAATAAGAATATGACAACGACGAACAAGAATCTGAGATCTTTGATTATGACCTAAACTTGAATCAAATCTGAAATTGAAAGTAGAGATAGATTGAAAATTGAAAACCAAACAAAAAGGTATCAAATTTGATGTGAATGTTTGGATTTTTTGAGGTCCAAACAAATAACAAAATAAGGGATCTAAGAATTTGATTTCTATCGAATATTGAATCAAACGAATACAATAGCGGTTCGGAACTGTAAATCGAGTGAGACGAGATCATAATGATGAATATTCTGATATACACTGTCAAATGGGGTGTTCTTCGGCCAATATCCGGCGGATCCATACCGGCGTTAAAGCAAACCACCAGTTACGGCTGGTTAAAACCCTAACCTAGTTGCGATGGGCGTTGAACCACCAGTTCGACAAAGACGGCGTTGATGTGGAGCTCCGGCGAAAATGATGAAGATAAAGGTGGACATGCGGGTGTTCTCCGGCATTTGTTATGCATTTGTTATGCTTTATTTGTTAAGAAGATTTATTTGTTAAGAAGATGAAGATGAACTGATGAAGGAGGCGAATGTGGGTTTTGTTTTTTTTTTTCTTTTTTTCTTTTAGTTTTTTTAACTATTATAAAGGGATGGTATAATGGTCTTTTCACACACACTTAACGAAATTTTTTGACGTCCGTTAGCCTTAGGGACCAAAGCTGTAAGGAGCCGAAAAAGGTTAAGGACCAAAGCTGTAATAAACAAAGTTTAAGGACTATAGGTGAAAAACGTGCAAACCACAGGGACGAAAGCCGTAATTTACTCTTGATTTAAAAAAAGGGTTATTGAATTTAAATGAACCTAACTATCAGTAATTGGCCGATAATAATCATATTCCAGGAAATGTTTTCTAACGAGCCAAACTTTCACCCTAATTTCTTCTGGCAATCCCAAACTAACAAAATGTTAACGGTATTAACTTTGATGACGTGGCATGTCTTGGTGGTGGTTCATATGGCATTCTAATCTGATGTGGCATTCTTTTAATAATGTGGCCATGTAATACAATTACTAAACTATTATTATTATTATTATTATTATTATTATTATTATTATTATTATTATTATTATTATTTATTATATATACAATGAAATTTCTAACATTAATAGTATTCTTTTGCATTTTTTAGTTTAGCCACAGCTTTTAAGTTTGAAGACCATTTTTGGTCCTTCTGTTTAGGACATTTTAGCCCCTCTTTTTTGGGTTTACGTTTGTGAATTAGTTGTTTTCTTAGGTTCCTACACGTGTTCTTTGGTTTATGTGTCTCTTTCTTTTCTTGCCACGATTACCTCGCCTTCGATTTACTCCACTGTTCTTTTTCTGGGTTTCTTTTCATGCATCTTCTCCAACTACAGCTCTGCTCTTCTGCATCAGGTTAGATTCTATTGTTGTCTTCTACATCTACATTTTCTTATAGGCTTCTGATTTTGGGTTATTATGGTGGCTTTTTTGTTGTCTTCAATCCAATTAATTTTTTGGTTTAACGGCTTCACTCTTTGCTTTCGTAACTTCGATTGACTACCATTTGCTTTTGTTTTGATCGACCTTTGCATCTGATTATTAATTGAGTTTATGACTACTCTTTGCTTTTGTTTTTGCGACATAATTGCATTTGAGATTTGATCGACTTGACTAACCCTAATTGTGAGTCTTGGAGGCTTTTCATTCGAACTAATTTCTCCAAATCATTATGATATTTGATTAATTCTATGTATTTTATTTTTAAAGCTCTGTATCCTTTGAGAAGAATTAGATGAACTATATGATTCAATTTTAAGTATACAGACGTGAGAAGAATTAGATGAATTTAATTTTAATAGCATCTTTATTTTCAAAGCTTTGTATTTTATTTACAAAGCTCTGTATCTTTTGTTTATATTTGTTGTAGTGAAGATTAGATGGGTTCAATTTAGTTACATAATTCTATTTAGTTAGATAATTATTTGAAGATATCTATTTAGTTCTTAATCAACTAGAAACATAATATACCTTTCTAAATTATGATATTTTGCTTGGTGACTTCATTTTGGCTTTGCATACTTGATGTTGTTGCTGCAGTTTGTATAATTGTCGGATTCAAATAAAGACAAATGATAGATTAGTTTAAGGTATTTGAACATAAATTTATATTACTGCTTCTTATAATTGGTTTTCATTGTTATATGCAGATCTGTGTAACAAGGTTTTACAAAATCAAATTGAAGGTATGCTTTCTTTTTAAACTTAAGTTTTGATTTCTTACTAACACTTATGTAGTTAGTTTGTAGTAGTCTTATGCTATTCATTGAACTTCTACACCAGTATATTATTATCTATACTATTTAGTATAGAACACCAACATATTATTTATTTATATGTACACTTGAACATGTCTGGTGCGAGTGGGTCAAGAAGACGTAGACGTGTGAATATAGACTCATCTTTAGGTGTTCAATCAACAAGGTAGTTCCGTGTGAGAAATGCTTTACTTAATCGTAGAGCTTCTATTTCATCTTCTTACTATGACAATGAAGGCAGCGTGCATGCTTCTTGGATTATAAATCTTAATTTGTTTAGTATTTGTTTCTATTTCAATATGACTTAATTTTTTTCTCTTTTCTTATGTCATATTCATAGTAACGAGTCTGTTTTCCAATGTCATTTTCTATTTTATTCAGTTTTGATGTTAAAGTTCAATCCACTTAGATAATCCATTGAGGTTTTAGTAAATAAGGGATACAAACATGTTTCTTTATAGAAAGAGGAAAGTGGCTATCAAAATGATTGGGTCAGGTCAGCAAAAACAAACAGAAGCTAAGATAATGTTGCTATCAAGTGTTGAAGGGCAAGAAGGAGGAAGTTAAACTGTCACTGATTTAGGTATGGATTGTCTTTTATTTTATAAAAACCATCTTTGATTTGTTTATATCTTTGTGCTTTGTAAATAGAAGTTAAAGAATAAGTGATGATTATCTTTTTCAAGTTCATTAATAGTCCATCCTTCAACAGATTTTGTAAAACTTCTTCAGTGCTCTCTTACTCAGTGCTCTCTTACTCATTTAAACATTTTGCTAATTGATACTGCAGTTTTAGTTTTATACACTTGGTGGTGTAGGAGTGGATATGGGTTCACAAATAAATTTTATAACAATAGATAAAGAGTTCAACTTTGAATCTATGTGTTGAATTTGACATGGAAAGGACTTTTGAACTACTATTATAATCTTTTGAAGGTGGTAACCAAGGATCGGGTCAAAACTACCAAAGAAGTAAATTCCCAAGGAGCACTAAGAATCACGAGTAAGTACAAGACCTACATAGGTATATCTTCTCTGTTGTTGCCATTTTCATGTTTAAGACTTGCTAATGATAAGCTATGTGTTTTGTTTTTACTTTTAATAGCCATCTTACAAATTGGCAATTGTTTTGTGTTAAAGCAGGTCAACTTTCCACTTCCAATGGTTTCGTGTCATAACGGATCATTTTTTTACAAGCTTGGTTGGCTGAGACACTTTGGCTCCAATTTTAGGTTTGTTACTGCTGAGATGGGCTACACTTTGAAGAAGACTATAGACGAGTTGCGGGTATTTAACGTTTTGGTAATGGTTTGTAAGAAACATCCTAAACTCTTCACTTTTGTTCCATGTATTTTTCCTGGGCGGTAACAGACAACTTAAACTTATATGACTCTACTACTACCATTGTCTTTGCCATATTTAATTTTAGTAAACACTCAACATTTTTACTATAATTTAGTGTACAAATTCAACCCCGCGGCAACGCGCGGGGGGGTCATCCATCTCGTTATTATTTATTATCAAATTGTAAAGCTTAGGTGTACACTAACTATTAACTGTTCTTGCCACGTCAGCTACTGAGATAGTGCCACGTGGCTTTTGTTAATTTTTTTTATTTTCTGTTAATTTGTACGAACTGTATTTCAGTCTTGATTTCTGCATGGAGTCATACACTGTGGTGTTGTCCGGATGGTTGTGTTTTTGTTTGTGGATTATGTTGCGTGGGATCGAGCCTCTTCAACTCGGTTTCTTTTTATTTAGTTCTAATTTGTTCACTCCGTCTCTTTTTTTTTAATCTAATTTGTTTGCGTCAGAGACTCAGAGGGCATTTGTTTCTTTCATATTGTTACACGTTGCTTGAGCGATGCTTACATTTACTGCCGTAAGTACACATGTTTAGTACGTGTAATCCTCTCATGTATTGCTTTCAATTGTCTATTTAAGCTTCCAAGCTTCTTCTTAATTCGTTTATTTATTTTGTCGCGGTTGACGACAAAGGTCTGAAAAACTGTTCTCTTACGTTTGACGATTGAAAGTAGCAGTTGAATTTTCCTTATTTTACATCAATCGATTATGCATATGAACATGCATTGAGGTCTCTTCGTTTTTGTTTACGTATTTGTAGGAATTTGCTGTTGTTCGATGTTTCAATTCATTTTTCGTTCCAATGTGACTTCATCGGAGCTCAAGTTGGCTCTTATGATCGTCATTTTTATTCTATAGTTAGTGGACTTACGTACAGATTAAACAGTTCTGTATTGATGGTATTCATGAGTCCACTGCTTTTCGTATTGCACTTAAGGTATTTGAAGAAATGCTTCGTCCTATTTTCTGTCATTTTCCCTACTGATGGCTTCCTTTTGGGAGACGCAAATATCGTAGTCGTTTGAATTTGTATCAATTTTGCCGCCTTTGGCATCTGTTTGATTCTCATATATATTTGATCATATTTGAAATATGCATGGTGATTTCCTTGCTGCTATTGGCTTTCTTATGCGTGTGTCGTGGTTTCCATTTTGAATGCACAGTCTGCTTTAATGCACATATTTTCTTCTTTTAAAGATTTTCTCATATGTGCTATATATCTTATGGCTTTACAATTGTTTATCAGATTTGTTCATGTTTGCTTTAATTTATAAGGTTTTAAAGAATCATGCATGTTGGTTGATGATGAAAGTTTTCGTTTTCTTCATTTCTGCCACTTCTACTTCTTTCCGTTTACATTCTAATATGATTTTAAACAGTGATGCATGTTGGTTGATGATGGACAAATACACTCTACAAGAAACTGCTATGAAAAAAAGCAGGTTAAAAACAAATGTAGTACAAACGAATCGTAGTAGAACGCCGAAGAAAAAGATGTAGTACAAACGAATCGTAGTAGAACACCGAAGAAAAATCTTTACAAATTAATGTAAAAATAATACACAGTCCGCGGCGAAGCGCGGGTCACTTTAGCTAGTTATTATTATATATAAACAAAATATATTAGGAAACCCCCCCCCCCCTCCCTCACAACGTGTCATCTTCTCTAATGATATCACCACCGACACTGCTCCGACACCACCACGCTCCGACATCATCACCACCACAGCTCCAGCACCACTGCCACAACCCCGACATCACCACCAACAGCCTGTCGAATATTCCAGCCCGTCGGATATTCCGCGCTCCATCTCTTCGAACGGTGTCATTTCAAGCATTTTCGGTGAGGCTCCGGCGTGATGTTGAAAGCCGATGCCAGATCCGGTGATATCAGACACTTTGACAGTGGCGGTAACTTGCAAGCAGCACATCTTCGAAGCTCACGCGTGACCTGCAACTTCGGTGACCTGCAACTTCGGCGACCTGCAACTCGGCACCACCACTGATTGATCGAACAGATCTGAAAATGGCGACGGGAACTCACGATGGTGACAGAGGCGGGAACGAGATGCAGACGTGATGCTTAGATCTAAGGTTGGTGGTGGTTGCTGTAGTGAGGTTGGTGGTGGTTGGCGGTGAAAGTCGCTGGTGATGAATTGGGCGGGGATGAGGAAGGGTGTGAGATTTGCTCCTCTTCTTTTGTGGTGGGTAGGTGAGATTTTTAAAGGGTTTTTTATTAAATTTTCTTATATAGACCCTCATCTTTTATTAAATTTCACAAATGCCCCTTATCTTGCCATCTCATCATGTCACACCATAAAAAATTAACGCCGTTACAAATCTGTTAGTTTGGGACTGTCAGAAAAGAATAGGGTGAAAGTTTGGCTCGTTAGAAAATATTTCCTGAGTTATGATTATTATCGACCAATTGCTGATAGTTGAGATTATTTAAATCCAATAACCTTAAAAAAAATAAATAAAAGCTAATCCCTAGTTTCTTTCTGATTTGAAGAAAAAGGAGATGAAATCTTAAGTATACGATAATTAGGGCTGTCCAAAAAGTTCGAAACTCGAAACTCATTCGAACTCGCTCGAAAAATATTCGGAAAATGCTCGTTCGATTGTCGCTCGCTTTAAAAACGAACCGAGCGGTTCGGTTCGATTTGTAAAACGAACCAAGTATGAGCATAGGTGCGCTCGCTCGATGCTCGCTCGAATTTATATATATACATTTAGTTATTTATTTTATATATTTTTATTATTTATTTTATCAATTTTAATTTTGTAATGTAAGGAATTAGGTTTGGAATTAAGATTTTCCATTAATCCAAAAATTCTTTACACTTAATATTTGACTTTGGATGTAAGTTTAATATGTTAGTTTATCATCTCTGTAGCTTTCGTTCTCTCTAGCCTCCTCCATTGTCATTGTTTTTATTAATCTTTATATAATTCTTTCTTATATAGAATGTCTTTTCACAAAGAATCCAATGGTATCGAGACTTCTCATGTTGAATTAAGTGATGGAGAGAGTTTTGAGTTAGTTGATAAAGTAAAACATGAGGAAAACGTAAGTAAAGATGTTGATGCAACTAGAAAGGGAAAGCAAAAGAATAGTTCTGAAGCACATCCAAATTTTGTAGACATCGAGGACATGTACAAAGGGAAAATGGTAAAAAAAGAAAGAGTGCATTCATTATAATTATATCAGTTCATATTAGTGTTAGTTGGTCTAATAAAATACAAACAAGCCTAGTGTGTTAGTTATTGGACAAAATGTGTTAAAATTGGAAACATGGATGAAGGTGTTATGTCAGATCACCACCACATCACTTTCCTTTTTGTTTTGCGACGCTCGAAATTTGCTCGGTGATCGCTCGAAAAATACTCGGATCGAAAGTCGCTCGTTCGATTTTGGATCGGTTGAAAAAATGCTCGGTTCGGTTCGGTTCGGTTTGTAAACGAACCAAACACGAGCAAAGGTCCGTTCGGTTCGGTTCAGATCGTGAACAGCCCTAACGATAATTAAAAAGGAGATGAAATCTTGAGTATACAATAATTGATTATTATCTAAGATAACAATAATTATTAATCCTTAACCAAATTTAAATTTATCTGGTTATAGGTGTTCAAAATTAATCCGACTAATTCACTAATTATTTACCTTGATGTAAAAATTTAATAATAAATAAACGGTATATACATATATATATATATATATATATATATATATATATAGGGAGATGATCATTTGAGAACCAATTTGATTTGAGAACTAAAAAGAACTAATTTGAGCCACAAGTTTATTTACATGTATCTCCCCTCCCATGAATTGTAGTGGTCCCCTTCTGAAATTTGTGGTTGAAATTTAGTTCTCAAAAGTTCTCAAAAGAAAAAGTTCTCATTTGAACCTAACCCTATATATATATATATATATATATATATATATATATATATAGGGAGAGGATCATTTGAGAAACAATTGGTTTTGAGAACTTTTAAGAACCATTTTAAGCCACTAGTTTATAAGTATGGAAACCCCCCCCCCCCCCCCATGAATTATAGTGGTCCCCATCTGAAATTAATGGTTGAGATTTGGTTCTCAAAAGTTCTCAAAATAAAAAAGTTCTCATTTGAACCTAACCCTATATATATATAGTTCCCTATATAGTGTTGGGTTAAAATACAAAGTACTTATTCAATTGAACTTATTCAAGCTCCATTGAAAAAGTTTTGTCGAACCCTAACTTAAGTGACCTTGAGTGGTAAAGTTTGTAATGAGTTAGGTCATGTATAATGGTATTGTGAGGGGGTTGAGCTACGTAACTATTAACTATTACCATATTAACACAATAGACAACTTATTTTGACTTTTGTTGACTACGCAGGTTTAATATATATACAATCTTTATGAAAAAGTTAATGCTATCAGCTTTCCTCCAGTGGTTAAGTCTTTAATATTTGGCCGGTGAGACTTGGGTTCGAAACATACAAACTCCGGTTAAGCTCTAATTTTTTTAAAAGCTCTACACCTTTGCTGACTGATACAGTAATTGACACGTACATGCTACCTCTTCAATTACCCCCTTTTTCCTCATCGTCATCACCCCACCGACTCCATTTTCATCATAAAAAATTCACTTTGCCATTCACATGAAATTAGTTGCTCAATACGTTTTATATTTTGTCTTTAAAAATTGAACTTAAGAAAGGTAAAAATCAAATCACCAACTTTTCAATACGGTTACATAATATATCACATAATTTTTGAATTCACAACTACAAAACTTATTTTAAAATATCTATCTAACTACTAAAATAGCTTTTTATACACTTTTACCTTCTTTAATCAAAGAAGATAACAAGTTGGTAATTATTTTTATCATTTGGATTTCACATTTTTTTTTTCATTTTTCATTTCTCTTTTCTAATTCTTTATTTATTAAACTTTTTTTCTCCTTTTCCATTCATACTTTTTTTTCCATCTTTTATTTTTTATTTGGGTTTTCATAGTTTTAGTTTAACATATTTGTATTTTCGTATCACTAACATATTTAAATTACACGATAATATATATTATACCGTTAACTCCTATGTTAAAAACTGTTTTGTTTAAATAAAAACATGTATGTAACAACCACCGATTGTACGTGATAAAATGCATTGAATTACCTTTTTTATTTGAACGACGAAGTTTTATTAAGACTAGCAAAGAGCTAGAAAGGGAACTATTAGTTGTATGTTTATATTGTGTTGGGTACTTTGTGTAATTATCTTATTCCTGTTGTACCTATTTGTTTTATTTCTCTGTATTTATTCCCGTACCATATTTGGGGAAATTCAATTGAAGACAATTCAATCGCATATGGTATCATACGCCTAATCGGTCCATCTCCCCTCTGCTTCGTCTGCCGCCCCTCTTCCCTTCCCTCTTCCTACGCTTCCTCTCCTACCTCCATGGCGTCCGGCTCCGAAGATCTCCGATCTCTGAACACTGCGCTTCACATGGCTGCCAACATCAAACTCTCCTCCACGAATTTCTTGGTCTGGAGGCAGCAGATGGTCACCATCCTTTCGTTTCATAAGCTTCTCGGCCATGTCGACGGTTCCTCCCCCATGCCGCCGACTATGACCGCTTCTGGTGACAAAGATGTTGCTAATCCGGCCTATGACGCCTGGGTTCAAGAAGAAGACAAGGCGGTTCTTCTCCTTCAGAATTCTCTCTCTGAAGAAACCATGGCTGTCATTCTCGGGATCACTTCTGCGCAACAGATCTGGAATACCTTGGCCGCTGCCTTCAGCAATGCTTCCACTGAACGGGTTCATAATCTGAAGGAGCAATTGTGGCAAATGACCCGTGGTTCCCAACCCGTTTCTGAGTATGTCAAACAATTCAAATCGGTGTGTGATATGCTTGCTGCTGTGGGGAAACCCGTTGATGACTCGGAGAAGACATACTGGTTCCTTCGAGGGCTCGGTCCGTCTTTCCTGTCTTTCTCATCTGTGGTCCAAGCGTCCCAGCCGCTGCCCTCGTTTACCGACCTTACCGCTCGCGCCCAGAGCCATGAAATTTTGTTGCATAATTATCAAGGTGCTTCTTTCACACCCCAGGTTGCCTTTTCGGCTCAAACCTCTCGCAACCAGGGGGCTGTCTCGAACCCCAAGGGTCAAAAACGGTCAAACAATTACAACCGTGGCAATAAAGGAAAGAACAAAGGTAGGGAACCCCGTTGTTACTTGTGTCGATTGGTTGGTCACTACGCCGATGCGTGTCCTACGCACGAAATCAAACCAAAGAACACCTCCATGGATGCCAATTTGGTTCATGCCTTCAATGCTCAATGTAACCTGTCCAACTCTGAGGCTAATACGGATTGGTATGTCGATACCGGTGCTACGGCACACATGTCTTTGAATTCTGAAAATGTGGCCAACCAAACTCCTTACACAGGTAAAATTTCTGTTACTGTTGCTAATGGGACTCAACTTCCCATCACTCACACTGGCTTATCTCGTGTGCATCCTAATATCACTTTAAAAGATGTCTTGGTGGTCCCATCCCTAAAGAAAAATCTTCTATCTATTAGTAAGCTCACTGATGACAATGATATAGATGTTGTGTTTTCTAAAAACTACTTTGCCATTCAGGATCGATGTACTCACAAGGTTTTGGCTCGAGGCAGCCGTAAAGATGGGTTATATGTCCTTCATGCTGATCAACAAGCTTTTTTGACCGAGACAAGCTCTTCAAATAAAGTTTCATTTGAAACATGGCACAATCGCTTAGGTCATGTTACCTTTGAAACAATTTCCTTTTTAAATAAGTTGGGATGTGTTAAGGTTACTTCGGTTCTTCCGAAACCGGTTTTGTGTTCATCTTGTCAAGTTTCTAAGGCACATCGTCTACCCTTTATTTTGAATGAAAAACGAGCTTTAAATATTCTTGACTTGGTTCATTGTGATTTATGGGGCCCGTCCCCGGTTACTGCCATTGGTGGCTTTCGTTATTATGTTGTGTTCATTGATGATCACTCAAGATTTACGTGGTTCTATCCCTTAAAAGCAAAATCGGAATTTAGTGTGATTCTATCGGTTTTCTTGAACTTTGTCCAAACACAATTTGACAGGAAACTTAAAGTCTTTCAAAGTGATGGAGGCCTTGAATTTGTGAACAATACCGTTCGAAAAATCTTTGAAACCAATGGCACGTTTCATCAACTATCTTGCCCCTACACACCCCAACAGAATGGGCGGGCAGAACGTAAACACCGACACTTGGTTGAGACGGGCTTAGCAATGATGTTCAACTCCCATGTTCCTGCAAAATACTGGGTCGATGCTTTTAGTACCGCCACGTACACTATCAATCGGTTGCCAACTAAAGTTTTGGGCAACAAATCCCCATTTGAGGTCATTTACAATCGTCGCCCGGTCTATGATAACTTTCGCACATTTGGTTGTCAAGTTTTCCCGTATTTACGTGATTATGCGGCTCACAAACTTGCACCAAGAAGTTTGGCATGCATCTTCATGGGATATTGCTCACAATATAAAGGATACAAATGTCTTGAACCCCTATCTTCACGGGTCTATATCACCCGTCATGCTCGATTTAATGAATCCATGTTCCCTTTTTCCGGTGAAAATCCCACCTCTAAAATCGCCCTTGAACTCACAACTTTCATCCTTGATCATGAGGGTAGTGAATCACGACCTCCCGTGCCCTCACCTGTTTCCACGCCATCACCCAAAAACACCCCATCGAATCCATGCATAATCTGTCCATCAGATGCCCCATTAAATCCCAGCCCAAACCTTGGGCCTACTTCCACAATTGGCCCAACTCCAAATCCCAGCCAGGTAACAGCCCCCAGCCCAACGCTTGCTACCAACTCAACTCCTGTTACCAGCCAAGTTGACCCCAATAGCCCAGCCACTCCCCTCGTCGTGCCTCAGCAGCCTCCGACGAACCCGCACCCTGCCCCACTTCCCGGGCATCCTATGCAAACTCGAGCAAAATCTGGAATTTTTAAAACTAAGCACCATGCTAATTTGACTTTATTAGAACAACACAAGCTTTGTGCGGCTCTCTTTGCGGCCAAAGAGCCTCGTGGATTCAAGTCCGCGGCTAAAGACCCACATTGGATGCAAGCCATGAACGAAGAAATGGATGCTTTAATTAAAAATAATACTTGGACGTTGGTCCCGCGTCCTAAAACATCCAATGTAGTTGGCTCCAAATGGTTATTTCAAACTAAATATCACTCGGATGGCTCGATTGAACGTCACAAAGCACGTCTTGTCGCGCGTGGGTTCACTCAAATCCCGGGAATGGATTTTTCTCATACCTTTAGTCCGGTTGTAAAGGCCTCCACAATACGAATTGTACTGACTCTTGCAGTCATAAATAGTTGGAAACTACACCAACTTGATGTCAAAAATGCGTTCTTGCATGGCCATCTCACTGAGACAATTTACATGGAGCAACCACCTGGTTTTAGCGATCCGACTAGCCCGAATCATGTATGCAAATTGAATAAAGCCCTATATGGCCTTAAACAAGCCCCTCGTGCCTGGTTTCATCGCTTGAGCTCCTTCCTGATCCACAATGGATTTTTATGCAGCAAGGCCGATCCATCATTATTTATTTTTAAACGAGACGCTTGCATACTATACTTACTTGTCTATGTTGATGATCTGATTTTGACCGGCAATAATGAGGCAATTCTTTCGTCCTTTATTAAGAAGCTTCACTCAGAATTTGCTATAAAAGATCTGGGCTTAGTGAATTATTTTCTTGGGCTTGAAGTCAAACACAACAAAGATGGCCTATTTTTAAGCCAGAGCAAATATGCATATGAAATTACAGAACGGGCTAAACTATTGGATGCCAAACCGGTTCACACACCTATGGCTTCGCATGAAAACTTGACTTCACAAGGTATTGCGCTTGAGGATCCAACTGAATATCGATCTCTTGTCGGCGCTCTTCAGTATCTCACGATAACGCGTCCTGATATTTCGTACTCTGTTAATCAAGTGAGTCAGTTTTTAAAAGCTCCCACTATGGAAAACTTTCAGAATGTTAAAAGAATTATCCGATACATCAAGGGGACACTTGACTTTGGGCTCACGTTCTCTCGTCCCTCCTCGACGACTCTCGTCGGTTACTCGGATGCTGACTGGGCTCGTTGCCTTGAGACACGTCGCTCTACTTATGGGTATAGTATATTTCTTGGGGGGAACCTCGTTTCTTGGAGTGCAAAGAAGCAACCGACTATCTCACGATCAAGTTGTGAATCTGAATACCGTGCCATGGCTAACACGGCCGCTGAAATTGTATGGATCACTCATCTTCTCCGTGAACTGCATGCATTGCCTTGCTCTCGGCCTACACTCTTATGTGACAATCAGAGTGCCTTATTCCTGACTCAAAATCCTGTCTCTCATAAGCGCTCTAAGCACATTGACCTGGATTATCACTTTATTCGTGAGTTAGTCTCGTCCGGCAAACTTCTGACTATGTTCGTTCCAACCAAGCTTCAGGTGGCTGACATCTTCACTAAGAGCCTTCCGCGGCCCCAGTTTGAACACTTCCGCTCGTTGCTTCGTCTTGGTCCCCCACCTATCGCTTGAGGGGGGATATTAGTTGTATGTTTATATTGTGTTGGGTACTTTGTGTAATTATCTTATTCCTGTTGTACCTATTTGTTTTATTTCTCTGTATTTATTCCCGTACCCTATTTGGGGAAATTCAATTGAAGACAATTCAATCGCATAGGAACATTACAAAAAAAATAAAAACACTACATGAAATACAAAGCATGTCGGTTAAACTGGAACCAATCTAGGCCACGATTGCAAGTTCTATGGTTGAGCCACAGGAAGGATTCGAGCTTGATATCATCAGGAATTTTTCCCGGGTGCGAGTTCATGTTTTGAAATTCTTTACCATTCCTTGATTTCCAAATTGCCCAAACAGTGGCATAAATAATTGTGAACAGTGTGATTTTGGCTTTGCCTGAAAAGGTAAGAAAGGAAGAGACAAATAGTTACTTCACGGGTCCCTGCGGAAGGATAAATTGCACCAAGTGTTAACCAGCTCCCATGTTTTAGAAGCCATAACACAGTGAATTAAAAGGTGCTCTATGGATTCTGCATGTGTGTAGCACCAAGAGCAAGAATGTGACACCCGAGAATTTCAAGGTTAACTTCCGTTAGACAAACCCGTTAGTTACGTTATAAGTATTAACCTAGTAACTAATGCATAACTAGGCCGAATACGTCCACGAC
>JBCNJP010011143.1:0-18049 GCA_039602395.1 Deinandra increscens subsp. villosa
GTACCCTTCCACCTTGATTTTTTTTTTCTCTATTTCAATTTTAACTATTGAGTCATAAAATAAAGGAAAATTGGATTTTAATAATACAAGTTTTGCTTTATTGGTGGATAATAATACGAGTTTTGAAAATTCCTCCTAATAATACGAGTTTTCAAGGTGTTGGATTCCAATGATACACCGTTAGTTGAGCCCTAACACCGTTAGTTTTGGCTGATGTGGCAGGTGACGTGACATCATACATGGCATTTTTAACTAATTTTTAAAGAGATAGACTAGTATTGTAATTTATTAAAACACATGGGACTAGTATTGTAATTTTTAAAAGGGAGGACCTAATTTTTAAAGGGAGGGACACATTACGGCGACCCTTCTTCCATCCGGCGAACCTGCAACCGCCTCCAGTCCTTCTCCGACCAGCCGGTGTTCACATGGGCTTCTGCTCCTCCCTCACTTACGTTGATATTTAGAAAGAGAAAGTGAAGCTCTCTCAAGAGCTTGAAGCACCGACCACCACCAATTCCGGCCATCACTGCCTCTGCTGATTACTACCACCAAAGCAACCACCCTCACGCATTCATAGCGGCGGCTGACGCAAACCCGTCTAGGGTTCCGCCATGGTTCTTGCTGGCGACACATTCGGAGAGTGGATGGTGGTGATAGGTGACAGATCGGAGTTTATCAACGTCGCCGGTAAAGTACTGGAAATCGGTCCAGAGATTCGGTTCAACGAGAGGTCTAAAAGCTTAGCCAACCCAAAATCACCACCATCTTCCCGAGCGATTCCAGAATCAGTCTGGAGATATAGTTTAACGAGTGGTCGAGATCGGAGAGACGGTAGATCTGTTGAACAGTTCTCGAATCTGACTGGAGATATGGTTGCCGCTCAGCAAAGCACGGCTGACCATCCGGTGAGTTTGTTGTCCGGCAGGTTTAAAACCGCTAGCTGGTTGAGTTTCCAGGTGAGTTTGGTGGGTGGTGGTCAGCAAGTGGGCCGGCAGGCTTGAAGAAAGAAGATAGGGTTAAGGGTGTTTATAGGTTTTTATTATTTTGTCCCTCATTTTTAAAGAAGTTATAAAACTAGCCCCTTCATTAAAAACCCATTTAAAAATTCCATGTAGGATGCTACATTAGATCCACGTCACCTGCCACATCAGCCAACGGTGTTAGGATTCAACTAACGGTGTATCATTTGAATCCAACACCTTAAAAACTCATATTATTAGAGGGAATTTTCAAAACTCGTATTATTATCCGCCAACAATACAAAACTTGTATTATTAAAATCCAATTTTCCTAAAATAAATAGATTTAATCTATTCTTATACTTTTTAGATAAAATTATATTAATCCAACCCTTATATTTTTTTTTTAACGGCAAATTTGGATCACTGACGGGGGCATTACACCACCCACCCGATCATCTCCAATCCCCATCAGGAGGAAACTCACCATAGGTGAGAAAACCCCCTGGCCCAACCTGTAACCCCCATTTTTATTTTTTTGTTACAAGTGGGACTTCGAACCCAAGACCTCCCATTTATAATGTCTTGGGTACCTCACTCTAGCCAATTGTGCTAGAGATCATTGGTTCGCAACAATTTTTGGCAACCGGCCCTGTGAGACCCCATGCCCTCCCCTAATCCAACCCTTATATAATTATATATATCAAACATGGATAATAGATTATTCTGAAATAAATTCTAGGACATCCAGCTTGGTTGGGCCTTATGCACACTTGGCACAATTCCTGAGATGAAACTATAGTTGGTTAACTTTGTGTAGAGTCTATTGATAAGTGCATTTTCCAAATACATTAATATTGAAAGGTATACTTGTGTCCAATTGTCCATATTGAGTTCCTGAGAAAAGCCAGCTTCTACCATCCTTGGCTAATTTACACAATTGGTCCATGTTTCTTCCATCAATATGTCAAATCATTCCCTTAACTTTTAATTTTTTCAGTTTTAACCATCAATTAGCAAGTTGAACTTTATCTATAGCTACCACTCAAAGTTTATTCAAGGCTATGCACAATAACTTTTATATAACATTAATTAGATCAATATTATCAATTTTTTTTAAACAACTATTTGTTATTCCTCTTAAATTTCATCATTATCAAGGTTTCATTATTAATCTTCATCAAAAAGGTTTTCTTCATCAAAAAAGTTTTGTTCCTTACCCTTAAAGCTGCTCAATAGTATAAAGTCACTTAAAGGTTGTCATTTTAAAGTGGTGAATAGTGAAGAAAATAATATAGGTTTTAAAGTACTTATTCATAAAAGGTTGTGTCATAGATGGGGGATGATTTTTACAGAAGTTTAAAACTTAGAGGAGCATTCACGTCAATTTGTTATTTAATGATACTTTACATCATAATCATTCATGCCAATAATATGAGCATTGATGGCTTAAGAAAAGCCACAATCTTGGAATCCAATAATGACACACTAAATGCAACCATAAATAATGACACACTAAATACAAGCATAAATAGCTAAGATTAGAGCCATCTCTTACAATCTCATCAACAATCCACCTCACAATATTTTTTGCTCAACTTGGCTAGCTAGCTATGGCTGGTTCTTACTTATCAAACCATAATACCAATGGAGTCCGATCTATTAGTCTTTCCACAACACCGAACCTGTCTACCGATAGTATCAAGAAAGAGCTTAACGGCATCGAAACATTGGTAATGTCACCATCTTCATGTAAGCCATCTCTAGAAGCAATTTATGATGGTTTAATGAGGTTATCAAGATTGTATGAATGCACTCATGAGCTTATAAACTTGTTATGTACGTTTGATAAAAAATGGGTTGAAGATCTATTGGACATATTGGTCGGGTTTTTGGATGTTTGCGAGACAATGAGAGACATCATGTCACGTTATAAAGAACATGTAAGAGACCTTGAATGTGCTTTGCGAAGAAGAAAGGGTGATTCGAGCATCGAAAGCAGCATTGCACGATACAATAGTTTTAGAAAAACAGTTAAGAGAGATGTGAAAAGATTGATGGCAAGTTTGAAGCGATCCATGGTAGCAAAGTCACAAGATCGCCATTGGGAAGCACACCATGAGGTTGTGATCAAAATGGTAATGGAGGAGACTATTTCGATCTTTGAGTGTCTATTGATGGCATTTGTGATGCCGAATACACAAGCACCAAAGACATGTAAATGGTATATGGTGGTATCAAAGTTGATTCAAAGGACTCGAGTGGCGTGTGAAGAACATCATTATCATCAAACGAATGATGTCAGAAGTTTAGATGTGTTAGGCGATCGATGCGTCGACCGGTGTTCATCTTGGTGGAATGATTCATGCATGTTGGAGGCAATGGAAACTCAAATAGGGAGAATTGGGGAGGGTTTAGAGTGTATATTTAGGAGTTTGATTAGAACAAGGGCATCTTTGTTAAACATAGTTTCTAACTATTGAATGTAAGAAAATTAATTGCAGGTGATTTGTAAAGAGATACAAGTATTAGTTTACTCAATAGTACTAACTAGTTGTTTCTCGGTGAGAATGCGGCAATATCATAGGTAAAATTAATAAATTAGACATGTTTCGATTTTAAAATATATCAAACACAATGTTTAAATCTAACCTATAAACACTAAATGTTTAACCTTAAAAACATTACACCATAAATCTGGGACACAATGAAAAACCAAAAAAGAAAAAAGAAAAAAAAGGAGAAAAAGAACAAAAGAGTGTACATGATTGCAAAAAAAATATTCTAATCGTCTCGTTTTAAAACTAAGTCTATAACAGAAAAATTAAAACCTAGACTCTAAAACAGCACCAATCAAAAGTAAAAGAAACACAAAAATCACACCTTATTGCCCTTTAAAAAAGAAACCTAACTAAAAACTACAAATAACTTTGCAATGGGGTGTGCTAGTTAAAAAAGAAACCTAACTTTGCAATGGGCAATGAGGGTCAGTTGGGACCAATGAGTCTAGGTTTAAGGGCAATAAGGGCAATGAGGGTCACACCATTGCTTTGCAATGGGGTGTGCTCGTTAAAAAAGAAACCTAACTAAAAACTACAAATAACTAAGGGAATTAAAAAAAAAAGTAAACTTCGTTTTTAGTACCAACGTTTACACATTTTAACAATTTTAGTCCCCACTTTTCGAAAATCTCAATTTAGTGTCTCAAAATTTCATTTTCTTTTCAATTTTGGTTACAACGTTAACAACCGTTTAAATGGCCGTTAGAGTGCCCTCACATGGTCCCCACGTGAGGGGTATTTTTGTTATTTCTGTTTGTTTTAAAGTATGAGTTAAAAAAACGAAAATGACAAAAATACACCTCATGTGGGGACCACATGAGGGCAGTCTAACGGCTCTTTGAACAACTGTTAACGTTGAAACCAAAATTAAAAACAAAATGAAATGTGAGACACTAAATTGTGATTTTTTAAAAGTTATGACTAAAATTTTTAAAATATGCAAACGTTAAGGACTAAAAACAAAGTTTACTAAAATAACATGTTTCTATAAGGAGAAGCATAGGATTTGTACCCGAGTGTCCAAGAATTATTATTATTATTATTATTATTTTTTGGCTAAAGGGCAAAGCCCGACAAATATATCACATAAATAAAATTACAAAGAAAAAGAAAAGGGACAATAAATGTTAATCTTGTACATTTCCCAAAATCTAACACTAAAACAAAATTTCCAAGTATTTAAAACCAATACTCAAACCCATACCATACAAAACTTTACATATTGTACAATGACTTAATGACTTATGTGGACTAAACTAAAATCATGATGCTTGATCGAATAGTTGTACCAAGTCCAAATACTCACATCCTCATCCAACATAAAACATCCCTTAAATCAAATTAAATCCCATCATAAAACCAGAATATTTATACCCTTCACCAGCTTTATTACTTAACTTAGAAATCCATTCAAATTTCAAACTGCTTCCTAACAAACTTGATTAACCACCGAGTCCATTGACTATCGAAGTCAATGCATTGACCAGAAAAGTCAACACACCCCAAAATTTAGTTTAAAGCCCAGACCAGCTTAGCACACATAAACTTGCAATAAAGAATCCAGAAGCATCCAAAATCAGCAATTTGACTCCATACTTCATAGGTTTGACCAGAGAAGTCAACCTTTCTAAAATAAGCAGTCCAAAAAGTCAACAAGACTTAAAAAAATCTGGTTTCCCCAAGTTATACATGATCTCAGCCAATATTTCACAAAGTCAATCCTATGCCAGACCCATTGACTCCCTAAGTCAACCCATTGACCAACTAAGTCAACTCTTTTTAAATCTATCCATTCATGCATATGAATCAACCTGTTCCATCTCAAAAAGCACACCTTACACCACTGCTTTGCGATGGAAGACGTGCTCGTTAAAAAAGAAAACTAAATACAAACTAAAAATAACAAGGGAATTAAAAAAAATGTTTCTTTAGGGCAGAAGAATAGGATTTGAACCCGAGTGTGTAAGATTAGCAACCTGATCTAGAGGTTTATTTATTAGAAATAATGATCTATGTCATTTAAGTAGCAAACATAGCTGGAAAATTAAAATAAAGATGCTAGAGATCGACCTAGGGATCTCAGAGTTCTCACACATGTGCTTTATTCCATTATGTATGTACCTATACAATTATTATGCAATGTAGTAAACTAGTAAACTTTTAACAAGCCACATTTGTTAAGCCATTCATGTTGTCATTCCATCGTTGACCGTTGAGTAGAGGGAGGTTGACATTTGATCAATAGACCTTTTCTATTTGACCTTTGACTTTCCCCACAGTTTTTTTAACCTCAACATCTGATAAGGCTAAACCACTTAACCACCCTGTCTTCTTGAGGACCTTTCCCATAGTTAACTACAGATACTTGAAATATTTCCTTAATTAATTTATAGACACAATGACCATAGAGTTGATTTTTTAGTGTAAAAATCTTCCCTTAATTTTGACTTGTACAAAGTCTTTAGTCCCCGAGCCCTTTAACCTACCAAGGTATCCATCCCATCAAAACTTTTTTTAGCACGATTTTTATATTCCCCTTGAAATTTCAAAATCCCATTTGCCATATTGACTTGTCACTTCTACAGAGTCTTTAGTTCTTGAGCCCATCAATTTCAATCCTAATATGTTCTGGACTTGCCATATAGTGTAGACAATAGCGCTGATAGCGATAATGTCCCTACAAGAATCGGTAGTAATTCCAGCTGATTATAATGCCCCAGCATCCAATTCTTTCCAAAATCAAACATAACTATACAACTATTACTTTGACCCTGACTTTCAACACACGACAGAAAGTATCAATTCTCAATTCAATGATCATTAGCAACACAAATAACCAATCTACTTATCATAAAGCCAAGCCTTATCCCTTCTGTCATCATACCCTCAATCCAAAATACCCAAATCCTAATAACCAACCATACATAGGAATAACAACAAAGGCTCGAGACAAATAAAACTGCAGTGTGCCACTGAATAACTAGGAAACAAAAAGGAAATTGAGATCATTAAAAGACATTAAATACTACATTCTGGCCTGTTTAATATTATTTTACTGCATTTTGACCCGTTTCATCAGATAGAATCTCAACTAGCTACGTAAATGTTTATGCTGACCTTATAAGGACTTGGAGCTAATAACCATAGCCAAACCTTCTTTTAGCACCTTCTTTCAGCCGGCAGTTCACACATAAGAAACACACATGAGTAATGAGGACCCAAAAATTGAGAATAGCGTCATAGACCCACTCATCTTCACCTGGTTCTGTGATATTTGATAGGAAAGGTTCTATTTGAACTCAATACAACAGAAAACTTGAGAATAAAATTGCAGTTTGTCAGTAACCCTTCTACACTTTTTTATAACTATAAAATATACAGATCAAGGAAATAACATTTAATCAGGAATCTCTCTAGATTCCTTACTTTCGAATTCAGGATTCTTTATGTGATTGCAAAACACACCTTGAAGAGAATGATTCTTAAGGGTTATAAAGCAACTGATAGTGAAAAACCACAATTAATTGAGAATGATTCTTTTGAAGCACATTATCTTATACAACTATAAACAACACAGGTGGTGCAGATTAGATGCTTCTTCACAGTTGATCAATATACAAAATTTCCTGCCACTATTGCCGTGACCTCTGTCATTGTAACAAAAATTCAAGGGCTGCATACTCTATTCAATTTCTTCAAACCTGCTGATCAACATACAACACCTAACACCCTAACTAATAATCTTTATTTCTTAAACAGAGTACCTACAGCTGGCTTCAAAACCTGGCACCTATGTTTACCTGAACCCACTTACACCAGAAACTAATGTCTTAATAAGCAGGTAACAAAACATAGCACTTACTTTTTTAGCTATTCTACACCTACTACAAATATATATTGTTAAAAAAATAAATAAAAAAAATCTTTTCCTAGGGATGTTCCTCTGCCACCCAACGTTGCGAGTCGGTTTGCCATAGAGGCGTACAACTTCAACAAGAAAACGGTTTCCGAGCTCCTCCACCTTCAATGAAGCCATGCCATGTTACAACTACTCCGACCCACTTTCTTTTCTAAAAAAAAATATCCCCAACTCTATTACATTCGCATACCAAACTACTCTAATCTTACGCTTTCTTCTAAATTACAGGGAAGGACCTTTACTTGCATTGCCTCAGTTACGTCTTTGCAAAGGACGAGCCTTGGTTTTACACAAAGTGCCCTGTGTGTTTTCGCACGATACAAGCACACGCGTATCAATGGGCATGCGTGTCCCACGGAAATTTTGATTTCCCAAAACACATGCAAGTGCTTCTCCTATAAAGATTATTGGTTACATTTACTACTACTAACAACCTCTGCCTAAAAGGTTTAGCATAACTTCCAGTGACAGCAAGAAGTCATGCAACACAGAATGATGCTGTCAAACACTTTCACCGACATGTATGTAAACTGTTAGTTCTCCACGACGTTTATCCTGGGTTACTCCCCACGGTTAGTCTGTACATATAAAAGGCATCAGTAGCTGTCTTTGCTTTGAATTTTTTTTTTTTTTTTTTTTTTGCATTCATACGCGTAACAATTTATTGCCTCCGCCTTTTTCGTTACATTTATTCAGATTTATACCGTTGCCAGCGCAACGCGCGGCACGGATTAGAACCTAGTTAAGAAACACACATGAGTGGAAAGGTTGAGAAGAGACCCATCTTCTCCTGGTGCTGTGATATATGTGAACTCTAACAACATACAACAGAAAACTAGAGAATAAAATTGCAGTTTGTCAGTAAACGTTCTACCCTTTTCTATAACTAAAAAATCTACCGATCAAGGAAATAATATTTAATTAGGAATCTCTCTAAGCTCTTTAGTTTCAAATATTTCAGCATTCTTTATGGGATTATAGAAAACACCTTGAAGAGAATGATTCTTAAGGGTTATAAAGCAACTGATAGTGAAAAACCACAATTTATTGAGATCTTTTGAAGCACATTATCTTATGCAACTATCAACAAAAACACAGGTGGTGCAGATTAGATGTTTCTTCACAGTTGAGCCCTCATGCAAGTATAGCAGTAAAGAAAGAAACAAAAAAAACTTAATTGATCTTTGACATGCTAAGCAATTAAACATACCAGCTAAACAACATAGAGAGAGATATATATATAAAGCAGGCCTTTCATAAACTTGAAGAAATGTCCATTGGTCCTTGAAACCCCTAACTAATAACTATGCAATCACTGGTAAGCTAAACATTGCCTCTCAACAATCTAATGAATTCTTGCAATGCACTTAGCAGGTGATTCAAGGCTTTCAAAATACGTACCTCTAATGACGAATCCCCTTGGTCCCCCCTCAATCCTTACCTTCCTACATCTTCTTTCCTCCATATTATAAACAACAACTATATCCTGATCTTGCACTACGATATCTCCATTGATACCTTCAACAAAAAGATAATAATGCGTGTTATGACAACCTGTATCAAGTCCATCAATACCAAGCCTGGTCCAAGACCCAGCAACCCCATATTCCTCCATCACCCATGATTCATTAACCACCTGCACAGCACCAAAAACACCAAGCTTCCCACCAACAGCAAACAGCACAGGTACATCATTTTCAATTGAACCGGAACTCGGCAATTCGATTTTGTTAAATTCTTCGGTTGCTAAACTAAATGCGAGAAGGGTAGGCGGGGATCCATTTGCACGTGGGCTTGTTAACCAGTTAAGATTCTCGTTCACGAGAACAACATTGGGGAGGTCGCCATCGAAAGGGTAGTTACGCAATTTCTTCCATGAATTGCTGCCAAGGCTATAAACGCTTACAAACAAATCGGGGCCGTCTAAATACGAGATCGAGACTACTTTGTAATCATCGGTGGATGAATCGTAACCGAATCCGTACATCATATCAAAACCCTCTGTAATTGGGAGTGCGAAAGGGGATGGGGGAACATTCCAGATCTCTTTTGTGGTTGGATTTATGAAGAAGTTCGTATCAGTTTCGTCTTCCGCTAAAACGAGTCCGTTGCAGGAACCCCAGATGAATCTGCACATGATCGGAAAGTTCATTCCTTTTCCGGTTGCGGATATATCATCGTCGCTGTTACGGGGAGACGGGAGGAATTCGCTTACATCCAGTGAGAAGGGAGAGTGATCAAAGGGAATGAGGATCAATTTTCTGGGGGTTTTGTGGTGGTTTTGATCGAGGTGGGTTTTGACGAATTGGGGATTGGAAATTAGGGAGTCCCATGTCTTTGAAACCGACTTCAAGCGGCCCAGAGTTTTGGCCGGTAAGAGACTGAGTATTGCTTCGGTGATCTCCGGTAGAAGGTTGTCGCCGGCGTAGGAAGACATCGCCGGACGCGAATTGGGGTAGGTGAACGGTTAACGTCAATTTTGGGAGTTCGCACAGGACTGTGAATCAACCCTCTATTCTATTTGAAGTTATGAAAGGTGGAAAAAATATATATATATAGAGTGAGGTTATTATGAGAAGTATGGTGAAAATAAGAAGGATAAGAAGGCTTCTTATCCGTTAGATCTGATGATCAATGGCCCAGATTTAATCCCTTAATTAAAACTCAAAAATTATTAATCAGGTACACGAAGGGGCAATTTGGTCAAATTGCCCATTTTTCTCTTTCCCCCAATTATTAAAACCTTCATAACTTTTTCATACGATATTATTTTTTTATAAAAATTACACCATAAAAACAAGCGTTTTTTTATCTTTAAAACCCATACCATATTGCTATATAAAAAATAAAATAAAAAAATTATGTCAATGACGTGAACATATGACACAACGACCTGAACATATGACACAATTGACCTGAACATATAACACAATGACACAATGACCTGAACATATGACACAATGACACAATGATCTGAACAATGTTCAGGTCATTGTGTCATTGTGTCATTGTGTCATATGTTCAAGTCGTTGTGTTATTGTGTCATATGTTCAGGTCGTTGTGTTATATGTTCAGCTCATACACAATTTTTTTTTGTTTTTTATATATATAGCAATATTGAATGGGTTTTAAAGATAAAAAAGCGCTTGTTTTTATGGTGAAATTTTTATAAAAAAATAATATCGTATGTAAAAGTTATAAACGTTTTAATAATTGAGGGGAAAGTGAAAAATATGTATGTTTCCAGATTTGCCCTCCTTCTTATCCTTCTTATTTTCAATAAACTTCTTACGTGAACTTCTTTCTATATATATATATATTCTTCTTGAACGCTCCAAAATTTTATTTTAACATCTTAATGTTGAACGGATCTTGAAGTTGCAATGAGAAAATAGACGGATGAAGATTAAACACTTACCCGTCGAGATTTGATTACTCGGAATCTTGTATTTTCTCTTGCAATGAGAAAACTGGTCTATGTATTAACTACAGGAGCTTTAGAGGGGGAGCTATGTTGCATGTTATATCGCGTTAGGACACGCTCAATGTAGGCCTTTTGAGATAAATCTAAGATCCCTTTGGCTCTATCTCGGTGTATTTCGATGTCTATAACGTAAGAAGCCTCGCCAAGATCCTTCATGTCAAAGTTATGCGAAAGTAATCGCTTTGACTCATGCAACATATCTAAGCTATTACTTGCCAGGAGAATGTCATCTACGTACAGGACAAGTATAGTGAAATTGCTCCCACTCATCTTAAGGAAGGTGCATTGATCCACTTGATTCTTCTGGAAACCATGTTGCTTCACGACTTCATCAAACTTTAGATACCACTGACGTGATGCTTGTTTTAGCCCGTATATTTAGCTTGCAGACTAAGTGTTCTTGACCTTCTGGTTTAAACCCATCAGGTTGTGTCATGTACACTTCTTCATACAAGTCACCGTTCAGGAAAGCAGTTTTGACGTCCATTTGATGTAGCTCTAAATTAAAGTGAGCTACTAGGGCCACAACGATCTTTAAGGAATCCTTTCGAGAGACAGGAGAAAAGGTCTCTTGATAGTCAATTCCCTCTTTCTGAGCGTAGCCTTTTGCAACCAATCTCGCTTTGTAGCGTTCAACGTTTCCTTTTGTATCTAATTTGGTTTTGAAAACCCATTTGCACCCTACGGGTTTTACGCCGTCTGGTAGTTCAACTAAATCCCAAACGTCGTTTTTCTTCATGGATTCTAGCTCGTCGAGCATAGCCTTATTCCATTCAGAAGATTGATCACTATTCATGGCTTCTTTGTAAGAGGTAGGATCAATGAACTTTCCGCCATCGGTTTCAACTTCAGCCAGGTAGGTTTCATAGTCATCATAATTAGTGGGCTTTCTAACCCTAGATGACCTCCTGGGAATAAAGGGTTCAGCATTGTCAAGAGGTTGGTCGTTTGGAATGATGTCGTTTTCTTGTGAGGGAGGTTGAGGTTGTGTGGGTGCAGTGTCGGGTTCGGAAGCGTGTACAAGAGGAGTAGTCGGAATGATAAGTGAAGAGTCTCTCCCCCCCCCCCCCCCCGCGTCTTGTACTTCACGCAGATCATTGAAAGGATCTTCACTGCTGTCACACCCCAACCGACGGCGGAATATGTCGGGGCGAGACGACTGTCCAGATGCACATGACAACTAGTAATAGTTACCAAATACTTAAACATGCCACTTTTATATATATACAAAGATTCGTACAACAATAAATATAAACATGAAAGCATTGATTAATGTCTTTATCTAGGTCCGTAATCCTATCGTGATCAGTCAAATAATCCAAGTAGTCGTCCTGCAACATGTATAAAATAGAGAGTGTCAACTACAAAAGTAGTTGGTGAGTACACATAGAATTTTATATATATATCTAGATAAAAAGCCAGCGGTTAATGAAATTAAGTACTTGACCATATGAAGAATATAAAATAACTAATCATTCATAGATATAGATGTTGTGTAACCAACCCTAGACTATAAGGAAGCAATCACCTATTTGAAGACAAGATTACGTCTCAATATCCTAGGTGGGTTGTCAACCAATAGATATTCATCTATCATTGTTCCACGGCGAAATGGTTAATGGTACACAAAAGATTTTAGATATGATATAGATAATTAAAATAACTAATCATTCATAGATATAGATGTTGTGTAACCAACCCTAGACTATAAGGAAGCAATCACCTATTTGAAGACAAGATTACGTCTCAATATCCTAGGTGGGTTGTCAACCAATAGATATTCATCTATCATTGTTCCACGGCGAAATGGTTAATGGTACACAAAAGATTTTAGATATGATATAGATTTGATTCACGATTTATAGATATGATTCACGATTTCCACATACATAATAAAGAATACACACTTAACATCATAGAATCGCATTGAGTTCGAATAAGGAATAAAGATTTAAGATTTTGATATAGGATATACATGTTGCACCCCAAAATGAGAAAGAAAAAGTGGTTATTAATACTCACTACTCAAGTCATCACTTGAAGGAATCACCCTTCTAATAATAACAAGAGTTTATATCGCATAACATCCCACAGTATTAAAAAGGGGTATGAGTACTCACTTGATAGATGGATTGAGAGCGTGCAAAAGACCACAAGAGTGATGAAAATCTCTGGGATTAACTTGGGTTTTTTGAAGGAAGATGGATGAAATGCAAGCCCTTCTTTGATTTCTTGAATCTTGATCAACAAAGATTGAAATTTTCTTTGAGTTTGTTTGAAGGTTTGAAGATGATGATGATTGTATGTGTGTGTGGTGAAAATTTTCGAATGAGAGAGATGGTGGGAGGGGTTACGGCCGAAATAGGGAAGAGAGAGGGAGAGGGTGGCGTGTGTGTGTATGTGTGTGAGTGTGTGTAGGGTTGTATGTATATATATATACTAGTAATGATTACATTTTTATAGAAAATGTGCCAAGTATCACATGTCATGACAAGTGTGCACCCTCATGTGCCACTTATGTGTATGTATATATATATTATGAAGTTAGGTGATTTACAGGTATAATACTGACATATCGAGGTATAACTGGTAAATTTTCTGTCACGAAACGTAAAAGTAATTATATGAAAATTACTAGAATTAAATTACGCTCGCAATGGTATAACCCAAAATAATTTTCGTCATACTTGATTTAGCAGTTATTTTTATGAGTACACTATAATTTTGACGGATACCGGGTTGATCATAACTTGATTTGTCACCAACGTTTGTTAACGAAATATTTTTCATAACTCAAATAAGCTTGCTGAAATATAACACCAAAGATTTTAATTACTCCAGTGAGATCATTAACATTCTTGTTTATTTATATCTTAAGTTAGTACGGTTCTAGTAAAAAAAATGCTCACTGAATCATGATCATGATTACACTCCGAATCCGAAAACGGGTCGGGTAAAATACATATGAATTAATCGAAGTGTCACAACTGCTCCCACTAATGTTATGATCTTCAAGGAACACAGCATGCTTTGTTTCTACGATACGAGTGACGTGGGAAGGACAATAAAACCGATGACCCTTTGAGTGTTCGGGATAACCGATGAAGTTACAGGTTACGGTTTTCATATCAAGTTTCTTTAAGAATTGATTATAGAGTTTGGCCTCGGCAAGACAACCCCATACTTTCATATATTTTAGACTCGGTTTCCTTCCTGTCCAGAGTTCAAAAGGAGTTTTAGGGACAAATTTTGAAGGAACTCTATTGAGTATATGAACGGCTGCTTTCAAGGCTTCGGTCCAGAGGAATAGAGGTAAGCCTGAGTTGGCTAACATACTGCGTACCATGTTCATTAGGGTTCTGTTTCTCCTTTCAGCAACACCATTTTGTTGAGGAGTACCAGGCATGGTGTATTGGTTTATGATCCCCTGGCTTTTGCAAAACTCATGGAATGGACCAGGAGCCTGACCCAAATCAGTATGTCTACCATAATACTCACCTCCTCTGTCTGACCTGACAACTTTTATTTGAAGACCACATTGTTTTTCAACTTCAGTTTTATAGTCTTTAAAAGTTGTTAGCGATTCAGATTTTTCTTTAATGAGATATAAGTACATGTAACGAGAATAATCATCTATAAACGTGATAAAAGAGTTATGTCCTGTAATTCCAGTAGTAGTGTAGGGGCCACTAATGTCAGTGTGAATAATTTCTAACAATTTAGAACTTCTAGTGTGTAACACCCCCCTCCGCCGCCCCCTGCCAGGTGCGGGGGAGGGTGTGGGACCGGCTGTCCGTATCAGTTTACTCGGCACCAACAACAGAATAAAACATACAACAACACGGACGTCCAGTCCTCATAGTGAAACCTTAGGCCGGCTCTTGACAGAGGATGCACAAAGCACCTCTTTCCGACCTAATAGAATCGGGAGCCCCGGATAGACCCAGAACTGAACAAACAAATGATACATATATCAAGGAATTGTAGTCATAACTTACACTGAACAACATACATTCATTAATTTCATACAGGCTCTATCAGATAGCCACAACTAGTACCCCAATGTTCCTGTACAGATACATCATCACCTCCACACACTTGCCTGCAACATAAGTCAACACAATGTCAACAACAAACGTTGTTGGTGAGTCGTAACTACCATCATCACATTAACAGTTATTAACACATTCAGTTCATAAATCTATCATGTCGCACCCAAGGTCAAACTTCATGTACTCTACGGGCACGTCGCAATCAGCCGTAGTCCCTTCATGTATTCTACGGGCACGTCGCAATCAGCCGTAGTCCCTTCATGTACTCTACGGGCACGTCACAATCAGCCGTAGTCCCTCTACGAGTAGAAATTTCATTTCAACATATAAGGACATATTCCCACTAGTTTCTTAATCCTAGAGGATCCGGATGAACATGGATAAATCAACTATAATGGCCGTTATAATCCCTTATATGCCTATTGGTTCAATCATAATGACCAGAAAGTATATAATAACCCACACAGGGCATTTCCAAACTAACAGTGCTTGACAGGATAAGTTCATAACAGATATAACAAATACATCAAACAGAATCGTGATCTTAAACAGTTAATTCTATGAGAGAAGTCAGAGGACTCACAGATCTTCGAAGTACCAAGTCATACGGATAGGATTGCGTACAATCCACAGATGTCACAGATGCAATTGCCTAGACAAAGCTTAACGTCATGTTAAGCTTGGAGAATCCAATGACCTAAACAAGTATAGGTACATTTAAACTTAATACAGTAATAATACTGGGGAGGCTCGGTTGTGCTCCGTGCCTTAAACGGTACGATACATCCACAAGTTGAGGTCCCAATACAACCGGATGTCCCAATACAGTCGTATGGCCTAAACCTGGTTACGATCGTAAATTATCTGTCAATCTCTAATTAAACAGTTCCTGCCGAACACGATCGTATGCCTTTAGTGACAATACGGTCGTGTGGCCTGCTTGACAGATTATCTAAACTAAACCAAACGATGTCGCTCGAGTCTCGATCGTGTTATGTTTTATAATACTTCAAATGTTACATAAAATCATATCTTATGTATATATACATCAATCTATTTATGATTTACATAAAATCATAGCTTTTACATAAATTCATATCTTATGTATACTTCAAATGTTATATCTGTTTCACATAAAATCATAGTTTTTATGTACAAGTTTATTCGTTCATACTTTACATAAAATCATGATATTTATTTACATGAAATCATAGGTTTTGTATATATTTCTATCCATCTTATAGTTCACATGAAATCATAAATTGTTAATAATAATTCATAATATTACTTCACATAAAATCATAGGTTTTATATATATTTATCCGTTGTAGTTTACATGAAATCATAACTTCTATTAACATAAAACATACCTTCATTTATATAAACTTACATAAAATGATAAGTTTTCCTCACATGAAATCATAGTATTTATTACATAAAATCATGGTTTATGTATATAATCTCTAAGACCGGTTAATATATGTATTTACAGGATATCCCGTTTTTGGTTGATCTTGATTTATATAAAATCATACCTTTTATAAAATCAAAGCTTTGTCATCGTAAGATCATAACTTTGTTAATCATGAAATCATAAGTTTATTACATAAAATCATAATAAAGCTTTATATATATTTTTCTTGTTATCAATGTTTTATAAACAATAATACTTCTATTTGACAGAACGTTCCTCACCCGACGTATACAATAATACTAAAACAATAACAAGATAGCGAACATGGTTATACCTCCGGTCGGTACGCAGACTCGAACCCGGTTAACCGAAAATGCTAAACACATCCGAATTCGACGAGCGAATAGTCCATTCCAAGTAGAATTTCGCCACGAACGATAATCCATGCTCGGTTTCCATATTTGACCTCGATTGACCCTTCGAAAACGTTGACCAGAATTGACGGGGTTTGACCCGTTTGACTTTCTTTGACTTTCTTGACCCGAAACCAAAAATAATGAATGAGTAGTCTATCCCGCAAGATTTTTCGTCACGAACAATACTGTAAGCTTGGTTTTCTGGTTTGACCTCGTTTGACCATCCAAATCTGTTGACCAGAAGCGTTTACCGAGTCGACTCGGTTGACTCGGTACCGAGTTAACTCAAATCTGTCAACACTCATATCCAAACACTCCCAATAGCATTTCTAGCCAAACACCCCTCATCATCATCATCATACACTACTGTTCCGGCGGCCGGAGGCCATGGCCGCCGCCGGTCGGCCCACCACAGCCGTGAACCACCATCACCAACATCCTAACATCAACAAAAACCTCAACCCACTTGAATCTGTAACATGCATGAATAGATAGGGGTCTTAGGATGACCAAAATGAGAAAACCAAGAGAAAGTGAGGGTTAAAACCCTTACCGATCTGAAGCCGGAATCGCGACTGGAGGTCGCCGAAGTACAAGAGGAAAGCAGCGCCGCCGCTGGCGGCGTAACCTTGACTGCAACGAGCGACAGCGGCTGCCGCCGCTGTTCAACTCCTCTATATCGCGAGGCGGACAGAAAAGGGCCGCCGCCGCCGCCTTAGCGGCGGTAACCTAAGAGAAATAGGGTCGCCACCGCCACCACCGTGATTGCCGGGAATCGCGGCTGTGCCGCCGTATCTGTTGCTGCTGCGCCGATCTGGAAATATACAGAAGAGAGAGTTGCGAGAGAGAGTTGGAAGGAGATCGCCGGAAGTCGCGGCTGCCGCCGCTCCTGTCGCTACGCTGGGCTCGACACAAACAGTGGAGAGAGAGAGGGTCGGGCAGGGAGGAAGGTCGCCGCCCGTGAGAAGGAATGGCCGGAGGCCGAAGTCCGCCGGAGCGTCGACGTGGCCGGCCGGATTTGATTGCCGGCGTCATGCTCTAGAGAGCATTCACAACTGCTCTCCCTTTTTCTCTTCTGCACATATGCATATGTGTATGTATGTGTGGTACAAAAGAAAAGATAAAGAAATTATCTTTATAGTACATGCCTCAAAGGTGTAGTACAATTGCTAAATAGACAGGTATTATACTGTGATCTCCGAACACATTAAATACTGATTTGTCAAGTAAACGACCCATAA
>JBCNJP010011147.1:0-18038 GCA_039602395.1 Deinandra increscens subsp. villosa
AAACTTTATTTATAACCTGTGTTTGAACTAACTCTGATTCGTTTAGTATTTGTGACCATGGTATCCACAACCATAGTTACAAATACTAAACGAATCAGAGTTAGTTCAAACACAGGTTATAAATAAAGTTTCAAATTACATACGCAGCGGATAAATGATTGTCCTTCGCACTAACCACGTGCTTTACATAAATGTTGTTATAAATTCCCAATTTAGTTTAAATCGAAAACAAAAGTCTTCAAGTGCCATGCCAACCTCCAGCGGATACTCCTTAGCGATCTGCAAAAGTTTAAACCACGCAAGTGTCAACCTAACGGTTGGTGAGTTCACGATGGGCTTGTCATGCATTGGCCCGGTCTCATAATCATAATTCGTATCAAGATGTACTTACAAAATATTTATTTGTGAAAAGCAATGCTCGTATTTAATTCTCAGTTTATAAATGGTTTGTCCGTGACCACGTCATCGGGTATGTACTAGTTCCGTAAAGTTAAAAGACTCAACCGATATCGCGGGTAGCTAATCCGTTGTTCCATGCTCTAAGGAAGTTTGTACCAAAGCTGACTTATTTTGTGGGGGCCGAGCCATCCCGTACGGTGCGGACATAGTCATCGCGGTTTTTGCCTCCCCCGTGTCCTCCCCGGGACCACGGTCAAATAGGCTGATATTGTTCCTCCGTGCACTCCCCGTGCCACGGGGCGGAGTTTGTCAAACTCCAGTAGATCTACCCAACATCCCCTCGCTTTCACAAATTAATGGCACAATTTAAGTTGAGGACTTTTAAGTTATAAGGCATCCTTAGAAAACATGTGATATCATGTGGTTCAGACTTTAACCTACACTAGCCATATTAAAACGTTTTCAGTTTTGTTTCAGAAAAATAGTTTGTTCATAGTTCACAAGTGTTTCCCATAAAACACTTCAGTTCATCAAGTGGGTGCCGAGCATCCCGAGTTCTCAAGTTTATCAGTGAGGTGCCTAGCACTCTCGAATTTAATCAGCATTGTTTTTCGTTAAGTTATTCGGTGTGGCCCAAACGGACTCACGGTAAACAGGTTAGTGACACTCACCTTTGGTTGCACTGCTACACTTCAAGAAATCCAAATATTGTTGTTTAACGAAGACCTAGAACACGTTTAGGTCTTAAGTATTAGTTTCGTGTCTAATCTTTACTTGACGTCACTATGGCCCATAACATAGCACGTTGCAACTATGACTCGACATACCGACACACGACACCAATGGTTGATCATAAACAAGGGTTCATATAAAACAGATATCAAACATGTTTCATCATGGCATAATCATGTAAGTCATGGCATAACACTTAAGCAAATTTCACAAGTTTGGTTATTAGGTCAGGTCTTAGTTTCGCTAGCATAGTTTCGCTAGGCAGTTTCGCTAGGTGTACGGGCAGCACTTTCGCTAGGCAATGCCCGGTGACACAGTTTCGCTAGGCTAGTTTCGCCCGAAACTGCTGACGCAGTTTCGCTAGCCTAGTTTCGCAGGGAAACTGGTTTGAACTTTCGTTCAGGTATTTCGCTCGATAAATTCGCTCGAGCAGGTCTGGTCAGGTTACCCGGCGACACTATAGTTTCGCTGGTCAGTGTCGCTGGAAGGAGACATAGTTTCGCTACTTAGTTTCGCCCAGAGAACAACAGTTTCGCTGGTCGCGAAAAACATACGGTTTTGCCTTAAAAATCAACCTAACAGCTTCTGATCATACATGCAATTCATTATCTATCATTCCTAGGCATTTACCAACATAAATCAAGCAGCTTTAACAAGTTTAACATGTATTTTGATCATCAAATCTCTAAAATGGGTTCAAAACCCTAAAATGACCTATTTTGCACAAATCTCTAACATGGATGGATTTCACACGTAAAGTTATCAACTTTAGTACAGATCTATCATTCCTAAACAATATACTAGCAGATCAAGCAGTTACATGAAGATTTGAGCATGCTTTAAGAAGAAAACATATAGAAAAGCATAAAACATAGTTTTTGGGACTCACGGATGATTCTAGGATCGATGAATGAGGTGAGATGATGGTCTCGAGGCTGGGGTCTTGGTCCTTAGGTGATCTTCTCGGCTGACCAGGAGAGTGTGTGTGTGTTGTTGTGTGGTTTGAGCAAATGAGGCTACTAGGGTTTATTAAGTTTATTTATATCAGAGCCAGTTTCGCTGGCAGTTTCGCTGGCCAGGCGAAACTAGCTCTGGTCTCGTGATTTGGATTGTCTTAGCTGGCTACCGGGCGACACTATAGTTTCGCCCAGTAGTTTCGCTGGCGACCAAAAGGGCAAGTTTTCACATAATCAAGTATTTACAATTAATCATGCTATTCACAATAATACGTCATGTATTTTAAATCACATTGCACATAAAGACAGTCAATGATGAACACATAACACATATGGACGGGTTCGGTGATCAACCAAAGGTCGTGGACGTATTCGGCCTAGTTATGCATTAGCTACTAAGTTAGCACTTATAACGTAACTTAACGGATTTGTCTAACGGAAGTTAACCTTGAAATTCTCGGGTGTCACAGCCTTAATTGATATTGCGATGTTGATGAAACCATGTAGGTAGATATAAACTTGATGAATATGCTTGATTGCCTTCTATGTGTAATTATGTATGTGTAGCATTGAAATCATGTTAATGGAAACGTGGTATAAATGCTCTGATGATAAAGGTCCTAATATTGTTAGTGACCCATTAGGTGATCAAGTTGATTAAGGAAGCAACCCCGGTGCAAGTGGAAGCGGAGGTTCTAACTCGCGAGATAACATTGTTAAAGTTACAAGTATTGAATGATATAAAGGTAATTTGTGTAGTTACATAACAAATGGAACAAGCCTTGAGCTATTTTAGGAGGTGATGAATGGTTAGGAACCATGAAGCCTTAATTATTAAAGGTTCTCCAATTACTAAAGTTGACCATAACCAAGATCCGAAGGAATCCTAGAATAAGTGAAAAAGTTACAATGGGCGGAAATGGAGCAATGGAACCATCGTCATGTAACGGGTAATGGAGGATCATAAATGGTTTATAGAACCATAGAACCTCAATGCTAAAATTATGGTCAATTAAAGAATTGGGAGTTACCAAAGGCTTGTACCCGTCTTAATGGGTCAAACGAGTTCAATAACCCAAAAGGATCAAATGGGTAGATAAAGACTCTTTAAAGTTATTTGATGCATAAATAGGTTGTCACCTAAGTTTAGGATTATAATCCTCTAAAATTGTGTTATTTTCAATAGTGACAAGCACACAAAATGTATAGAACCACGCATATTTAAAATATGTAATTAACATATGGAATTGACTTACCTTACATGTTTGCCAATGGGTTATGGTAAGATTGGCTTGCAATTGGGGCAGAACATTAGCTTTAAGGTAATGGGTGTCCTAATAGGTCAAACGAGTTAGTTGAACCCGTTAATGCAAAATATGAACTTGATTCGGTTAAGGCACGTTAGCGTGCATAAAAAAACATGTTTTGAAGGTGTTTCGTGAGGTTTGAAAAGCTTGAAAAAGAGTTTAAAACAAGTTGATAAAATCTTGTTGAAAACAGGGGAAACAACCAAAAGTTTTGGCTAGTATGGAACTGGCCGAATTTGGCCAGATCCCTGGAAAAAGAGCTCCAAGAGTATCGCTTGGAGCATATGTTACATTAAGCGATACGCTTACAGAACCAAGCGTATCGCTTGGAAGGGGAGTCAACTTAGGCGATACGCTTGGGGAGCCCAATTCTGATTTTGCTTCTTTTCTTCATTTTTTGATGTTAATTATACATTGTTATGCAATAGAAACTCACTATTGAAAGTGAGTATGTTGCAGGTAAGACGAAAGCTTGAAGAGATGCTCATCAAGTGCATAATGAACCGATCACATGAAAGATGAACAAACCGTTTTGCATTTTGGTTTAATGAACTTATGTATAAGTTGATGAGCAACTCTTGGATGTCAAACTTATTAAGGGTATAATTTATAAATGTAAAGCACGATGATGGTATTATATGATTATCAAACAACACGTTTTGTACAAAAAATTTCTGGGACCGATTTTAATGAAGTAAATGGTTATGTTTGGCATCAAATTGTATACATGTGTTACATCTTGAGTTTAAGAGTTGATATCTATCAGGAGCTTGGTTGTGTTGGCAGGTGGGAAGTATTTATAGAGAAACATCTGAACGAGCTCTTCCCAAGTGGTGATGGAACCATTGGGCAGAGTGTTCAGCCATGATTTTGCACGAGCCTTGAGTGAGAAAGGAAACATGCAAAGTTGAACGACGTCGTTTGAGGCTCCGTTTGACTTGAATTTATAGGAAGTTTGTGATGTGAGAGTGAGGGTCTTCATCGGGCAAACCGTGAAAAGTTGCAGAGTTCTGGAGATTCTACACCAACTGGGGCCGAATCTCGAAGTTGTTAGCTTCGACACCAGGAGGGGCATTGGCTGTACCAAAGTTGACTGCGTTGGGCCTTGGGTAGTTAATAACGGTCCGCTCGTTAGCCATTGGGATAGGCTAGTTGATGACCTCATTTGGAACGAGATCGGAGTCTATTGTGTAGAAATCGTTCTGGTTCAGGGAGTGGCTCCAATACGTCTTGTTGTTGTATTTTCATACACTACCTGAAATCAGAAAGATAAAAAGAATTAGTAGTAACCAGAATATTATAGTACCGAAAAAGGGAAACTAAGTCTAAGTGGTGTGTGATCTGAACACTGTCTAGTGCTGATGTACATTCTATGAAAAGAAAAGAAACTGAAAGTTCTAAAAATTTAGAAGAAACCAAGTGGTTACTAAAAAAAAATTAAGAAAATAAGTAGGAACGAAAACTATGATACATATTTACATATATATAAAGATCAGGCCGTCAACTTAGTTTTTTTTCAAATCTTCGTTTTGTGTCCCCAGCAACAGCGCCAAAAGGCTTGACGTGTGCTGTGATGTATATAAAATCTTGCGTTATTTGTGACACCTTTTTAGAAATTTAGCCTTTAAATTTATAAAACACGATTTACTTAAACTACTACTATTTCACCACGTTCACAGGCAAGTGCACCCATCGTGGAGCAGTATAGTAGTGGTAAGTTGAATCGGGATTGTTCAAAGTCACAGAGGAAAAGGAGGGCTCTTGATACTTCACCGTTGTTGACGTCTAACCTGACCATTCTTCAAGTGAAGATGTAAAGATATATAAAAATAGAATAATAATATATATAATATTATAAAAGTCGTGTGTTGGTCGACTCGGTCGCATATAATATCATTTGGGAGACTTATCAGTGGTGATGTTGGTAACCCATAAATTATACCCTTCCCGTAAGATTATTCGACAACAGGCAACTAGACCGCCTCTCAGCCTCAAATCTAGTATCACTACTCTCCCGGGTGATCGTCTACAAGGAGTACGAACCCCGGGGAACTGTGCTGCTGGCAAAAAAATATAGTGAGACTAATGCAACTTAGTTGCGAGACCCCCTCTCAGGCCAGTGCACCGCACTTAACACGCCATCATGAACCAGTAGGGGAACAACCCTGCGTGCCAGATTATTTTATTATAAAAATGATCTTTTTAAGGGACTAATGCCCATTTCTTCCGTGCACCGCTCTCGCGCATTCACGTCCGGCCTAACCAGAGCCAAGTTCACAAACACGTACCATCTCGGCTTCCGTGAAGTGATAAATTATTACCAACCCCCATTCCCAACCAGTTACTTTCAGCCTGCACTTGCGTGGTCAACCTGCTTACATAGACATAAAGACCCGGAACGTATCATGTAGCATGGGACACGAGTCACCCGAAGGATCATGCATCGTCGCCCGACCGAGTGTCACAAGTCCGATCCTTGGGATTTCTACTCCCCAAATGGCCTGTGATACATAGAGTACATTTGCTTTAGAAAATCCATAGTAAACTTTCAATAAAAAGGGTTTTATAAAGTCATTAGTTCACCTTAAAGCAAGTTTACAAAATCAGTTTACCAACCCACAAAGACCCGTTTATTCCCAAACGAGTGTAAGAATTTGGCTAACAAATGTTAGCCTAAAGATTTTCTTAAGAGATAATGAAAGATTCATAGAAAAATAACTATTCATTATCATCAAAAGTTGAAGTTCTTACAATCATTGACGAGAAGACACGAGAACACTAAAACAAATGGCTCAAAAATAAAAGATGGTAGACATCCCGTGCCACTGACCAGCACGTACCGTGCCAAACTCGGGCTGATAAATGGCGATCTCCGGGCTGACATGGCACATCCCGTGCCACTGACCAGCAAGTCCCGTGCCAAACTCAATTTCTGCCTATAATAGAAAGCCCCGGCCTCCATTCCAACTTGCTCACCTCTTCCACTTACTTCTACGGTAGAAGTAAGTGGAAGAGGTGAGCAAGTTGGAATGGATGCCAAGGCCTCCTTTTATAGGCAGAAATCGAGTTTGGCACGGGATGTGCTGGTCAGTGCCACAGGATGTGCCATGTCAGCCCGGAGATCGCCATCTTCTGTGTGAGTCACCACGGGTCGTATCACTGTTAGTAGGGGTCGTGCCATGTAAGTATGAGGTTTTGCAATGCAGGGGCTTCAGGGGCACGGGGGCGTGTATGTCAGAAGGTTGTCGGGACTGAGCTGGAGACGGGCACGGGGCGTGCCAAGTTAGGGCAAGGGGCATGCTGATCTCTAGAAATTACCAATTTGCTCACTTTTATCAGTTCTTCTTCATTTTCTGCTCCTTTAGTGATTTTGGTTTAATCAAACCTGAAAAACTACAAAGAAGATAAAAACACTCTTTTCTTATGATAGTTAGTCAGATTTTACCCAATACGCGAGGGATATTTGCATAGAAAATATGTATATTTTAAGGTACATTAAACATCCCCACACTTAGTGTAAGGATCGATCTAATCCTCACGTGATATAACAACCCACGAACACTGCACGGAATCCGGTGTTAATGGTGATTCAAGAATAAACGATAAAACAATAATAATGAAATAACGATTGAAAGGAATTAACAAAGAACACAAACCGATTGTAGGAAAACACTTAAGATTAAACCGGTTGCAAACAATCCGATCCAAGGAGGAATTTGGAAATAGTACACCTTCAACCTAACCAGAATCAACAACCTAATAATGTGGGGACGGTTTCCTTTATATAGAGATTCTCCAACTTGGAGAACAAGCCACCCTCAAAACCCTAATTACCCTCTAATTCCCGTATTTGAACACCTAGGCACACTAAACTCCCTCTAAACACTTTCTAATTCTGCCCAAATACATCTAAAATGGCCCAATAATCCAATATAATAATAACCCAACTATTTTTCACCTATTCTAATGCATAGTCCTTCAAAATAGTTCGCCAATAGATAATTTAATACACAAGCCACAACTTTTTCCCTTACAATCTTCCCCTTGGCTTGTGATATTAAATGTCTTCTACTTTCAATCTTCAGACTTGCAATCTTCTCCTTTTGGCTTGAGCATGGGTTAGTAAAAATTATTTTCTTTAACAATCTTCAGTGGGCAACAACGAACGACTTTTGGGAGTGTTCTTTCAATTAGCATCAACTTGAACTACACATGATGACCAAGTAATGAGAGGAGGATTCTCAAATACTTGCTCCTTCTTGAAAAATGTTGAGTCCTTGCTGAATCATCAGTAACTGTCTTGACTTGCTGGTGTCTTCAGAGGGTAAAAATTTTGAAAACCCCTGTCTTGGCATTCTTGAATTTCTTGATTTGAAAAATTTCTTGTTCTGACTGCCCTGCATCTTTTCTTCATTTAAGTTCCCCTAAACTTGATAATGATATCTTTTGAGTCTTTAGAAGCTTCACTTGAAAAACCAACAAACTTCCCATAAGCATAGGGTAAGTCCTTTTCCGGCTGGTTCTTCAACTTGATCAGTAGCAACTGTATCAGTGCTTTGGTCAACTGAGTCCTTGACTTTCTTGTCCATGAGTTCTCTTTTTCTGACTTAACCTGTCATGCACAACAAGGAACACAAACTAACCAGACAATATGTTGATACACGGTTCCTGATCGTCATGTGAAGTATCGAATACAAGACAAAGCGTACAAGATTGCTGAGGTCTGAACTCTCAGCAAACCTGGAGTTCGGACAGCTCCGAGCTTGTGGCCGAACCTGAGGTTCGGCCAGTCGTATTTCAGCTTGTATAAATAGTTGTGTCTTGTGTTGTATTCAGTAATAGTCTAAGCTTCCATGTCATATATTCTCTGTGTACTCTGTGGTTCTCTCAGTGGTTAATACAAGTTCATTTGTATTTACTCTTTATGTTCATCTCGTATTTCATTGATTTCATCACGACTAAGTAGAAGATCTATAAGCTCACACACTTCCAAGTGGTATCAAGGCTTTTGGTTTGCTCTACTAGTCGGAAATCACTGTTTTTCGGAGTTTTGAGTTCAAATTCACGTTTTTGCTAAAATGTCAATCATTTTTGAGTTCGTTTGAATGTTTCGAGTGTGCTTTTCTTTCAAAATTCATTCCTGAGTTGTTTCTATCGAGTTTACTTGAATTCCTATCGAAAAATTCCATCGAAAAACACTGAAAATCGAGAAAATGGCGTCGAGTGAAATCTGTCTCGTTTGAGGTTCGGACTCGTTCGGTCTAACCGCTCCGAACTCAAGGTTCGGAGAGAGTTCGGTGAGCCTTCGGTGTTTCTTTGAGATCGGTGAGAGATCGGTCCACGTTCGGACAGAGTTCGGTCAATGCTCGGTGATAGTTCGGTGTTGGATCTATTTGTTCTATCCGAAGGTCAGGTTCGGCGAAAGTTCGGTGAAACTTAGGTTCAGACAAAGTTCGGAGATAATTCGGAGGAGGTTCGGAGTGAACAGTAACCAGTTTTCGAAAATGTCCGATTTTTAAGCGTTCGCAACTATTCAGAATTCGGTTCAAGCAACGATGCAAACAATGATGAATTATGATAATGAAATCGGAACAAGTCAGAAAGTTCCCAAATTGCTAAAACTGGAAGATTATCATAGTTGGGTTAAAATGTTTTGAAGCATTTGTCGATACAAATGACATTGATATGTGGTTAGTGTTCACTGAACAATATGTTTATCCTAAAGATGAAACTGGTGAACCTATTCTTCAAAGGAAAATGTCATCTGAACAAAAGAAAGCTTATCAAGCTGAGAAAAAGCCGTATGGTACGTTAACGATGACATTGCTTAAAGAGTTACTTCATCAATTTGCTGGTAACTACACATCCAAAAGTCTCTGGGATGCATTGGAAAAACGATGTGAAGGCAATGATCAGTACAAGAAAAGTCGCCAAAAGGTTTTGAAGAAAGAGTTTGATAGTTTTAAGCATTATCAGAATGAAACGATTCCCAATCTAATTGCACGATTCGCTCATCTAATGAGTGAAATGCGTTTGGTGAATCTTACTAAAGAAGAGGTTGATATGAAAGAAAAGATTTTGGAAGCATTGCCTGAAAAATGGGAGAATTATGTAATGATGATTACTCATAATAAGGATTTTCCAGGATTGTGTTTCAATGATTTGGTTCAAAGAATCCAGGCTCGGGATATGGAATTAATGGTGAATAAATCACTTCCTACACAAATTCAGAATCCTGCAGTGTATCATGGTGAAAATGACTCTACAATGAATGCTGGGAAGACTACTAGTCTTAGTTCTGCTCATCCTACAGCATTTTTAGCAGGTAAATCTGAAATTCCAAGTTATTCTTCTGCTGGTTGTACTGTGTCATTTCCAAGTTCTTCGGCTCAAAGTGCATTGTCTGTTCAGACTGTCGATGATTATAATGCGTTGATGTCTGCATTAGTATCTTCATATTTTGGTGTTATCACGGGTTCTGTGAGTAATGCTGAGTTAGCAAATGAAGATTACGATCAGATTGATTATGATCATTTGGAAGAAATGGATCTAAATTGGCAGTATGCAATGTTGGTTCGACGAACGAAGAAATTTTTCAACAGAACTTGAAAGAAGAGATTGAATCAGGAGGGTAAGATTGGATTGGACAAATCTAAGGTGAAATGTTATAAGTGTTCAGTTTATGGTCATTTTGCTCGAGAATGTCCAAGTTCTACAGAAAATAAATTGAAAACTGGTCAGCATGCACATTTAGTTTTTCATCCATCCGATACATCTACAAAAGTTGATCAGAAATCTGCTACTCTTGTTCATGATTGGACCAATACTTTTCCACATTCAAGTGAATTTGCATGGAATGCAGATACTGAAGCTAAGAAGAATCATACTCCAATTTCAATTGCTTTAACCGTTCGTCATGATGATGATGATGATAGTCTTTTGACTGATTCTGATTCGTATTCAATTGCATCTTTGGTTCAAGAAGATCAACCTAAAGTTTCTGATAGTTCAAAGGTTGAAGAATCTAAATGTTTTAAATGTGAAAAATTGATCCAGGAGATTGCAAGTTTTGAACAAAGTTGTCAAATTTCAACTGAAGAGATTGTGGTGCTTAAAAGAGAGTTAGAAGATTTTCAAAAGAAGTATTATGATTTGGTTCATCTTCATGATGATGTTTTAAAAGAAAAGGCAGAATTGGCTGAAGAATGTGAGCAAGCAAAAGCTGAAGCTTTAGATGTAGCTCAAGATTTTGAGAATCTTTTCCAGAAGAGTTATCCGGTTCAGCAGAAATATGAAGAAGCTACTGCTCTTATTGCTACAACTGCTGTTACTGTTGAAAAGCTTCAAAATAAGATCTCTATGCTTCAAGATGAGAATACTCTCTATCGTGACAAAAATGAGGTCTTGACTAAAGATGTTGAGA
The DNA here is from genome assembly GCA_039602395.1 of Deinandra increscens subsp. villosa. NCBI lineage: Eukaryota > Viridiplantae > Streptophyta > Magnoliopsida > Asterales > Asteraceae > Deinandra > Deinandra increscens. The sequence continues at coordinate 10,818 of JBCNJP010011147.1, forward strand.
TCTACAAGAAAAAGAGAAAGTGTTCTTGAAGAATTATTTGCTGAATGTGTGATCAGAAAGTTACAAACTTATGAATACGATGATCTCAATGCAAAATTCATCAAGTCACAACAAGAAGTGTTTGAAGGTCAACAGAAGATTAATGATTTAAAATTGGAGATTTTGGAAATGAAAAGGCAAGTAAAGAATTGCAATTTGTCACCTACTATGCTGAATTTCTTATACAAGCAGGATCAGAGTTCAGAAAGTTCTAAAAAGGATGATGTTCACTTGGTTCCTCAACCAGTGGATTTAATTGAAGTTACTGCTGCTCAGATTGATCCAAAAGATGAATTGCATGACTATTCCAAATTTGCCACTCTACCCAAGAAGAACAAGTTCAAGTCTAAAAAGAAGGAGAAGCCTTTGGGTGAAGCTCCAACATTTGTGTCAAAATCTGTTTTGTTGGAGAATGAGAAAGTGTTTGCTAAGGTTGCTTCAAGTTCTTCATCTGCAACCGAAGAAGAAAAAGTTTTGGTTGAAAAGAACAAGCTGAAGGATATCAAAGCAAAATTCACTAGTGAAGCTAAAGCAAGAGAAGCTTCAGGTTCTTCAAATTCTTCAAAGGTTTCAGGTTTCAAACATAAAGGTTTGGGTTATCAAGTGTTTGCTAAGCTTAAGATACATGATACAAGTTTGAATGAAGAAGATGATACTGCACATGCCGAGGGGGAGTTTGTTGATACACGTACGGTTCCTGATCGTCATGTGAAGTATCGAATACAAGACAAAGCGTACAAGATTGCTGAGGTCCGAACTCTCAGCAAACCTGGAGTTCGGACAGCTCCGAGCTTGTGGCCGAACCTGAGGTTCGGCCAGTCGTATTTCAGCTTGTATAAATAGTTGTGTCTTGTGTTGTATTCAGTAACAGTCTAAGCTTCCATGTCATATATTCTCTGTGTACTCTGTGGTTCTCTCAGTGGTTAATACAAGTTCATTTGTATTTACTCTTTATGTTCATCTCGTATTTCATTAATTTCATCACGACTAAGTAGAAGATCTATACGCTCACGCACTTCCACAATGATGACTAGTTATCAGGTTAGAATTATTTAACCAAAAACCCTAACATAGGTTACAGGTTTCCTATAAATACTTCCCCTGAACCCGAGGAATCTTCGCATTATCTCCCCCTGAGATTCTGGGGGGGGGGGGGGGTCATACATTCTTGCCTAAAACCCATAAAAACTTATTTAAACTTCTCAAATCAACCTGGCCAGGACAAAAAGAAAACATAAAGACTCACACAAGAAAAATTAAAAATAAACAAATATGAATCAATTAAAAAATGAGAAGGTTTCTATGGGATTAATATTGGGTTTTACAGTGGAAATATGGGTGACCGATTTCAATTTTTTATTAAAACAAATTTAATAAATAAATTAATACTGGATTAATTTAGCAGCGGAGATGATTTAAATCAAAACATGCGGACGCAACTGTAACATGATCAATCACCGTACACGACAAATACAGAAAATAATTTATAAATAAATAAATTAACTATCTATAAACGATTTAGATATACCTTGGCGGTATCCGAGCAACCGCTCGAGACACTAGGATTCAACATGCTCGCGCTAGGACGAACTGAGACTTCTACAGGTCATCGACGATGGTAGCGGCGGCCATGGCGGCGGCGGCGGTAGTGGCGGCGACGGTGGTAGGGTTACTACGGGTGGTGGTGACAAAACTTCTTCGACCGGGATAGCAATCGGAACAATCCCCATGAAGATGTCGTCACCGGTGACCGGCGGTGACACGGTGGCGGTAGCCGACGGGTACAAGGGCGTGGGCCACGAGGAGGGGACCGGACGCGTGGCCTCGGCTGCGCCAGCAGTGCGAGGACCACCGGCCAGCGGTCGCGCGTCGGCGCGGTGGAGGCAGCGGCGGCTTGAGCCGCGGCGGCGGCTCGGGCTGCGGCTTCGACTTCGGCTCGTGCTGCGGCTTCTGCTCTGGCTGCGAATGCTTCGTTTTCGAGTCGGGCGCAGATGCTGGCAAGACGGGGATCCATCGGAAATCGCAAGTGGATTGCGGTGGTGGTGGTGACGCCGATCGGAGGCGGACGGCGGCTAGGGAGCCGGCTGGGGTTACGGCGCAGAGAGAGAGAGCGAGAGAGAGAGAGAGAGAGAGAGAGAGAGAGAGAGAGAGAGAGAGATTGGAGATTAGGGGTTTTTTTTTTCTTTCTTTTTTTAACTTCTTTTGCAATCTACCTCTCTCTCCCATATTTAATTAAAAATCGCGGACCGGGGCTCTGATGGACTGGGCCCGGTCTCGATTTCCTTTAATCCACCAAACTGATCAATCTGTTAATCCGGTAACAACTGATCAGTCCGTCTATTTATTTCACAAGCAATTTTAGCCGAAATAGTTTTGTCATTTTAAATAAATAGATTAATATTTATTTAATTAACCATTTAGTTCGTTTAATACTAATTAACAATTAATTAGATTTAATAGTCTGTTGACCCGGGTGTAACTCTTACGGGTTAATATGGGTCGGGTTCGTTAATTCTTCGGGTCAGGACACCCTGTTTCCAACAGTCTCCCACTTGGACTGAACGCGACAACTTAACGAGCGCAGTCAGAGGCACTCTAGCTATGCATGGCTACACGAACTAATATTGACACTTTAAGTCGTCAGCCAAAGTATATCTGATTGACAATCAAGCAGACTCATGACTTGAGCATTCATTGTCATATGTTCCTTTCTGTATAAGACATTTATGAATTATGAGACATGGACTCTCATATTTTATTCACCGATTTTTGTTCTCGATACAATTCGAAGTGATCCAACAAACACACAGTAAGTTTGGGTGAGGCCTCACACTTATCACTTGGAACCAACGAGGGCACCTTTATGTCTATCCGTTGCCGAAGAAAGAGTACATAATCCCTTATTGAGGCATACAACTCCCACTAAATCTCAGAGCCATTCCCAAAAGTAACCGTTATGGTTGGCAGTTACGCGACAACGTTAGGCTACAATTAAATAATGTTCTTTAGTAGAAGGGAGTTCGAATATGCGTCTCAGGTCTAAGGATACATTAGAGTATGCATTAATCAAGCAAGCAAGACTTCCATGTTTGCATTGCATGATGCGAGTTACGTCCAACGTCATTCACCAATGAGGTCCGTGAGTTTGAACGTTAAACGGCTTTAAGGTTCAAGCAGTCACAATAGTCTTACTTTAGTATAGCTCCCACTAACTAATCGACTACGGACATTTAGGACAAGAACTTATTGTCCAACGATTAAACGTATAAATATTGAACATAGTTATGAAATTCATTATTGCATAAACAGATGGAATAAAATAATATAGATAACTAGTGGTGTTCATACATCCAAATACCGAATCAAAACATGTCTTTAGCTAATCTAAGCCCTATCGCTTCTCTGTGGCGTACATGAGTCTCCTGAGTTATAGGCTTAGTGAAGGGATCAGCTAAGTTTTGATCTGTGTGTACTTTGCTTATTTTGATTTCATTTCTGTCGACTACTTCTCTTATGTAGTGGAACTTCCTCAGGATGTGCTTGGCCTTCTTGTGAGACCCTTGCTCTTTGGCTTGAGCTATAGCGCATGTGTTATCGCACAACATCTCGATGGGCTGCCTTATGCTTGGCCCTGCATCAAGATCGGATATGAACTTCTTCATCCACACGGCTTCCTTAGCAGCTTCTGAGGCGGCTATGTATTCGGATTCAGTAGTAGAATCAGCTATTACTGGTTGTTTTGAGCTTCTCCAAGAAACAGCCCCTCCGTTAAGAGTGAATACGAATCCTGACTGTGAGCGATAGTCATCTCGGTTAGTCGGAAAACTAGCGTTAGTGTAACATCTTACAGTGAGCTCTTCATCAACACCTCCGTATACGAGAAACATATCAGTGGTGTTTCTCAAGTATTTCGATATGTTCTTTACAGCCGTCCAGTGAGCTAGTCCTGGTGTCTGTTGGTACCGACTTGTCACGCTCAGTGCATACGAGACATCTGGTCGTGTGCAGAGCATGGCATACATGATATATCCAAAAGCAGAGGCAAATGGGATCGATGCCATTTGGCTTATCTCGTGCTCCGTTTTAGGTGCTTGAGATTTGTCCAAGATTGTTCCCTTAGTCATGGGAACGAATCCTTTCTTGGAGTTGCTCATGTTGAACCGAGCTATGATCTTATCAACGTATGTGCTTTGATTGAGTCCCAAAAGGCGCTTAGACCGATCTCTGTGAATTTTAATTCCCAGAATGTAAGCGGCTTCTCCAAGGTCTTTCATAGCGAAACAAGATGAAAGCCATTTCTTAACATCGTTAAGCATGGGTATGTTGTTTCCTATGATCAATATATCGTCCACGTACAATACGAGGAACGATACAGCGCTCCCACTTGCCTTTCTGTAAACACAAGGTTCATCTTTATTTTGATCAAAACCAAACTCTTTGACCTTTTGATCAAAACGAAGATTCCAGCTTCGAGATGCCTGCTTGAGTCCATAAATGCACTTGCTTAGCTTGCAAACCTTGTTTGGATTCTCTGGACCGACAAAACCATCAGGCTGAACCATGTAGACATCCTCTTCGAGTTGTCCGTTCAGGAAAGCGGTTTTAACGTCCATTTTCCATATCTCATAATCATGGTATGTGTGTCACTTAAATTTTAGATTAAAAATGATAATTTAGGATTTATTTGGACTTAATTAGAATTAATTGTGATTATGTGGATTATTTGAATATTATAATATTAGATAAAGTCTCGTCACTGTGAACCGACCAACTAAACGAATAAAATATTTTGTTTTGTTTAGTCATTGAGTTTAATATAAGTTAGAACCTTTAGAAAAGGTTTTACATTCGGTTAGTGATAGATTAGAGAAAATTACGCAATAATGAATTTGAACCGTGTAAAAACGTCACTACTTTTGGTCACCGACCAAGTGTGACGAAATTGAAAAATGGTTATACGTTTCTGAGCGTAATTTAATTTCATGAATTTTGATATAATTATTTGAATTTATTGGATTCAGAAAAATACCCGCAAAGCACGACATATACTGTGTTGTAACTAGAAGTTTATAAAAATTGAAAGAGAAGTATGTGTGTGCATATGTATGTGTCGTATATATACATATATATGTGCAAGAGTGTGAAACAAGTTATATTAATGGGAGGTGATGTATTAATAAGTAAAGGTTATCATTGCATTTAAATTTATATATATAACATATACATGCATCACAAATAAAAAAAAATCAAAACTCTCCCCTCTCTCTATTAAGTTCGGCCGAAGCCCCCCCCCCCCCTCTCACTCTCATCTCACTTACTCTCTCTCTAAAAACACACACAACTCTCATTTCTCTCAAGCCTTCAAGATCTTCAAAGTTTTCAAGCAATCTTCTACTTCTAAAAACAAGAAACAAAGTTCAAAGTACTTGATTCTTTCATCTAAACCCATCATCATCTCTAAATCTATCATATAACTCCATTATTTCTTATGAACAACACTTTTCTAAATCAAAATCTAACATGGAGAATGATGGAATGAGATGAATCAAAGCATGAATACACAAAGATTTTGTGAAAACACCCCCCCCCCCACACACACAAAATTTCGTGAGTGTGTGTAAGTGTGTGTAAGTATGTGTAATGCTTGGTGTTAGGGTTTGATCATCTAAAAACCCACATGCATGTAAGATCTAACTTCAAATACAGAATTTTAAATAAAGATCCATGAGAAATCTCAAGTTAAAACTCAAGTTCCATGGATAAAAATAAAAACTAGTAAGTTAAATGATACATGCATGAGCTAAAATCTATGATTTTATGTGATTTTATGTGGATTCATATGTGATTATGATTATGATTATGATTTGCTAGTATTATGTTGTTGATGTGTATAAACATGATATTAAGGTATGAAACCCTTGGATTTTAAATAAAAATCCGAAAATTATGAATAAATATATATGTATACTTGAACTTGGAACAAAAAGATTAAACAAAAACTCAAGACTTGGTGCTACAATTGTAGTAAAACCGCCTCATGGTCGTCAATTACGCCTACACGGTCGGTAACGATTGTCACTAAGATGAAACCCCGTGACTATTTCTCATAGTAATTCCGCTATAATGGTCGGTCATGAGGAAACACGAGCGGTACACACTAAAAATGTAATATTTGATAATTGTTAAGTTAAATATATAAGCGTTAAGTTAAATAAATAAAGAAATTATATAAATAAATTGAGGTCAGATAATTTATGACAAAAAGTGTAAAATCTTGCATTAAAAACTTGAAGTAAATGAACCCCCATGTGTGGATATGTATTAAATTGAACTTTTAGTATATTTAATGCATCAAATGGTTATAAAAATGTGAAAATATAGTAAAAATCCGAAAATTTAAGTTAGGTAAGTAGCATATGTTTGTTATCAGTAGAAAATGACTAGAAAAATATTTTAGAATTTTTGGAATTTATCTAATAATTAAAATGGAATTATGTGCTTAAAAATGACTAAAAATGCTTAAAAATAGAATAAATTGGAGAAATAATATGAAATAAATTGAGGGCTTATTTTGGACAGTAGGTAACGAGTATAAGTGATAATGATTGAAAATTTAGGTGAAAATGGCACCCGGACCCTTAAATGGTAAAAATTATGCACTAAAACGTGAAAATTAGTGAAAATAAGGTATAAAATAGGTAAATAATTGAGATCAGTAGATAAAAGACTTGGAACAGATTAATAATGTTTATGAAACATATAAAAATATTGTGGAAGTATAAACTTAAGTATTGGAGAAAAATTGGATGAAAACCGTTACCGAAAAGCCGTAAAAACGGGTAATTTAGCATAAAATAGAGAAAAATTAGAAAATAAGTGCTATAATGTTTGGAATAATATTAATTAATTATAATAACTTATATTGAGCCTTAGCATAAAGTTTCATGAGCAAAGAATAATTTCTTTCGCCTTATTTGTCAAAATAAGTCGAATAAGGGCAAAATCGTCATTTTGCCCGAATATTCTAAAATTTCAGAATTTACCACATTAGTTAATGTAGAATTGCATACTAATCTGATATTAATGGGAAATAGGATCAAGGCACTCGAAATCACACAATTAGAAGCATAATCGCATGATAAGGCAAATGTGAGTTTACTAACTTAAAGCCCCAACTTGGAA
>JBCNJP010011148.1:0-18037 GCA_039602395.1 Deinandra increscens subsp. villosa
CGTTAGCACTGATTAAGATCAGTGAGGACCAACAATCTCTTTCTGAAATTCGACGTCTAATTCTTGATAAGTCTCGGAATCTAGAAATTCTTCATTTCTTAAATCTTCCTATAACAATCCATAGTTATCGAATCAAGGGTAAACCCGATAACTGATTTGCACTTTGAACTCCGCATACCCCACCGTTGGTTGTTTGAATTAACGGGGGTTCGGAGGCAGTGCCCCTGAGAAGCGGGGTCTAAGGGGCAAGTTTACTGTGAAAATTATAAAGTCGTATTGTCCCGATCTAGTGATTTGTACACCGAATCTTAACCGAAAGTTCACCCGAACTCAAGAACACAAAAACGTAAATTATACTTAGTTTAAAGCTCCAATTGATCAATGTTTACATGATTTGAACTCCTTTACTGCATCTAAACATGATTCTAGACTCAATTCTCTCAAAAAAACGAAATCGAAAACTCCTCCCTTTGAAAATTGGACTCAGAAAACGGTTATGGTAGGCCTCACTTTGTTCCGAACTCAAATACATGTATATATATGGTTTCCAGTTCGTGGTCACGAACCACAACTTCGGTTCCCATTCGGATGCAGTTCGGACATCACTTTGTGGTAGCTTAAATTTTAATGTATATGAGATAGATATCTCATATACACAACTCTATTTCCAATCCATCTTGTATATGAGATAGGTACGTTGCATGGTACGTTGGTAACCTAGCCTAGTTCACAATCTAGACTATTACATAATTCGTACAGTAACGACCACACCCAGAACATGCTCTAACGTATTCGCTTACATGCCACAGTGCGTTGGCTGTAACAGAGAACTTCCCTATTCGCTTACATGCCACAGTGCGTTGTAACTGTAAGTACAGTTGGCTTTTTTCTGTACGTATATCTCTACTTTATTTTTTATAAGGTAATTTGTATGTCATTTGAGGATTCCTTCTTCTTTATTATTTTGTATTTACGTAGTAGTATGCTTATGTCATTTGAGGATTCCTTCTTATTTAGTCGGTTGATGGGAATCGTAGACTCGTTTAGGAAAAACTTTATTTTTGTTTGAATTAATATAAAATCATATTTTATATTTGTTTATATATATATATCAGAAAACGATTATACTAAATAATCAAATGTGGAAGCGATAAAGTTCAAAACTTTTAATAATCGAGTTAGGTATTCTACACCAGTGATCCAGTTACAAATAATTCAGATAAATATAAAACACAACTATAGGGTGTTTAGAGATGGACCTTGACGATATCGAGATTAGACACTCTGAATGCGACAACCGGATCCGCTAGAAATCCTTGATCACCTGTCCAACACTTCAACAACTTGAACCCTTATCCTGACGCGATAATCAAGAATTCTAGATATCAAACATACGGGACAATATGAACTGGTTCACACCCATATCGGTACGAGACAGCGGGTAGTAACTGGAGCGGCTAGCAGTAGCGACGACCAGAGGGGGCAACGACGACATTGAGCGACGGTGATCGGACAGAGCAGCGGCAATGGTGGCGCGGTAGCAGTGTGGTGGTGGTGGCCAACGGACGGCGGCGGCGCGGCTGCGGTTATGGTGGTGCCGGCTGCGCAGGGAGGGAGAGAGCGGGGAGGTTTAGGGTTAAACTTTTAGGATTAGTCTGTGTCACTAGGGTTTAGGATTTAACAAGTATTTATAGGAACACAAGTTACAATCTTGTCCCCAAAAATTCTGACTTTTTCCCAAAGATATTATCCTGCAATTAACTGTTAATATAGTTAATATCCTTTAAAGTTTATATGTGGGAAACATAGCTAGTATATCTGATATATATATATATATATCAAAATAACCTCCACGTTTAGTTAACTGATTATCCAGATAATTATTATTAATGTCTTTAATAATATATATTTTATCCGTATATAATTTATCTCATAAATTAAATCCCTTATTTATATAATTACGGTATAACGTCTTATCCTAGAATTAGTCAAAATTGTCGTTTGACGTAATAATATTTCCCTGATTAAATCGTTAACCGCTTTAACAATTTTATCCTCGTTTACATCTTAAACGATCACCGTTTTAATTTGTCCATTAATTGTTTCTCCAAACAATTAATCATAATCATTATTTCGACAAATAATGATTCGCCTAATGTTCGTTCTGTGATCGGTAATATTTAAATATATAATATTCAAATTCTATAACGTCTTCGTTGTCCAGAGTGTAACTCTTGGATCGTACCTTTATGGTTACGTTTAGTAATCAACAGTTGGACACATCAAAATCCAACAAATTCCCATTTGGACGATTTTGATTAAGATCTGAACATTCGTAGAGGTGGACACCTAGATGTATCTCTTTATGACATTTAAGGTATGACGTGACTTCTTTCATCAACTATTCTACAAATTCTTAAGCGTTTTCTTTCTTTTGAGGAGTTAAGTCATGGAAACCTTATTGTCCTTCCCTTTTGTTTAGAACATCAGTTGAACACGAGACATGGATTTGTAATCAATCTCATAGTTTGTTTAACCATTATTGTTTTCGTATCAGATCCAAAGTGGATGACAAACTACCTCTTAGTTTGAGTGTGGCCACACTTTTCACCAGTTTGATCCTACGAAGGCACCTAGATATTCATCTTCTCATTTTGATAAGTACAAAATCGCTTTGGCAACATACAACTCCCACTTAGCTTCAGACCCAATCAAGTACCCTTATTACTGTCCTATTAAGATCCAGCGTTAGATAAGACTAAAGAACGATCATCCACTAATGTTATATTGGAATGTGCTCGTGTCATAATATATAATCATAATGGCTAGACACGCATGAGCCTATGGGGTCACACACATATACACAGAGATGCAAAAGATATATGTATAATACGTTTAATTATATTTGTATTATGTATATAAGTGCCTAAGATCATGAGGTTATTTAATGGACCTTGATCATTGAGTTAGACTTAATGATTTATGTAAGATGTTAAAATAATTAGCTATCCTAATTAGTCTAAATATCATAGTTAGTCCATTTAAATTAAAAGAGTAAAGGTGTTGTTAGTTTCGGGAATTATTTGACAATCTGGCCCTTCAGGTGGGACCCGAGCCTTAGAAACGGATAAAACAAACAAAACCGGTGAAACCGGGACGCGCGTATATAGGCGTAGTATGTCGAATAAGATATTAGAAGAGTATAGTAACTTTAAACACTTCACAAATGTCACACACGAGACGGAGTCTTGAAATATTGGTGATTAATTAAAAATCGGTGAGTATTGTGAATTATATGAAAACCGGTATGTGAATTTAATTTCTTAACTGATAAATGTTATATGACATGTTGATACTTGATTATATTGCATTTGATGCATTAAAAAAATGGAAAACATTAGAAAAGCCAAATCCTTGAAAACGTAGCCAAACATAAAAAAACGTGAAAAGTCAACAAAAGTCAACAGGTCTACCAGACGGGAGGCTCTAGGCATATCACCTAGAGCATATGGTACCTGTAAGCGATACGCTTAAAGCCCAGTTTCCAGTAAAACCCTAAATTTTCTCTATTTAAGCATCATTAGCCACCATTCTCTCATTCTAACACTTCTAGACGTCACTACAGTCCCATTCACGTCTCTTATCATACTTCTACTCATTTCTTATCAACATCCAAGCTTTCTTGCAAGTTTTAAGCCCTGATTTCATCCTTTCTCATCCTACATCTTTCAGTGTGTGTTTTACCATGTTTTGCTTGTCTTCAAGTTGACAAGATTCATGCTTTATGTTAGGTTTAGGTCTGATCTATGATATATTGATGATATCAAGTGTAGATCTAGTGTTTGTTATGATAAAGATTGCATCTTTCAGTATGTGTTTTACCATGTTTTGCTTGTCTTCAAGTTGTCAAGATTCATGCTTTATGTTAGGTTTAGGTCTGATCTATGATATTTTGATGATATCAAGTGTAGATCTAGTGTTTGTTATGATAAAGATTGCATCTTTGGATCAAAAACATGACTTTTATGCATGATATGATGATACATGCTAGATCTAGGTTTTTCATGAGAAGTCATGCATGCATGTAGTTAAAGCTTGATGATTTGTGTAAGATCTATGTTGTGATGACTTGATAATGATAAATCTAGGGTTGATATGCAATAAAGTTGCAAACTTTACGTGAAATCTATGATGGAAACTTGATTTTGGTAGTCATGTGCTAGATCTTGATAAAAGGCATATGATTTGTGTTAGATCTACTATGTGAGTGTGTAATCTAGGTTAAATGATGCACGATGATGTATAAAGTTGTAAACTTGATAATCAATTGCATGTAAATTATTTTATAAAAATTATTTACATGAAAATATGGTGGAAATGGCCTATTGGGTCAAGATAGCAAACAAGCATGTGGTGAGAAATATTAGACTTGGCTAGGAGCATGCTAAATGATAACATGTGTGATTTGCATGAGATGATGACGAAGTGTGAACATGGAATTAGCTTACATATGATAAATATATATTTATCGGGAAATATATAAATTAGGGAAATGCATGAATATGAACATGAGGCTACTTGGCTATGTGTTTGCATGTCATAATTCAAATTAATTATGAGTTATACGGGTATACAAGTCCCAAGTCTCCTACCTAGGTTGGAATGACTAGACTTTGTATGATTGTTCTGTCGATCGTACATAGTATACGCGATATAATGTCGTAAGTAATTGTGATGCATATGTGTTTGCCATGTAACGTGTTATATGTGTGATACATGTTAGGAAACATATAGAAAACATTAATATGATCGCCAATATGTTGTCAAGTCCACTTATCCAATGCGTGCAAGTTGTCGGGAATTTTGGTCAAACACGGTCAACACTTACATGGTTATATGTCATAGGTGAAATCTAGGAGGTCTTCACTACTTCGCAGTGGTTGGTTGATTTGGAATAGCTTATTTGCACCCTAAGGTGAGTTCACAGCCCCACTTTTACTATTTAACGCTTTTGGGGGGAGAAGACATGCAGTAAACTTTTATGGTTTTTAAACTGCTTATTTGTTTTATATAGTAGTTTGTGAATAGTAGACGAAAAACATGCAAGGGAGTCCTTCCACTAATAGCGTAAGCCATTTTATATCAGTGATAACGGGGAAATGTTTGGTAGATCTACTGGTTCTGACAAACCCTGTTCGTGCTAATCGCTCTAGCTCCTACTGGCCCTTAGAGGGGAGAGGAACGGGTATAATATTGTTTGGTAGATCTACTGGTTCTGACAAGCCCTGTTCGTGCTAGCCCCTCTTGGGTGTTTTCGGTTTTGGTTTCTGATCCAAGCAAGGACTAGCATCCGTTGGTGATCGAGGACATGTAGTGTGCGAATGCTCTAGAGAAGTTCTTCAATTAGAGTTTAGTTTCGTCCCAACACACAAGCATTCCCCAAAGGTAATCCTTGTATTTTGATTTACCTGTTCCTTATCTAAACAATATCTTGATCCTAGTGTAATTGCTTTTTTTATCCGTTGCAAAGTTTTTTGAAATCCTAAAAGCACTGACATGTTAATCTCGATATGCTTCTCAGGTCTGAAGACGTAACGATCATACCATTTCCAAAACTACTTATGATCATGATCCATGAAGTTAGTTTTGAAGCGAGTTACGTCCAATACCATTTTTCTAATGAGTATTTGTGAATTATAACCCTCAACCCCTTGAGCTTTCAGCTTATGAACGATCATGAATCACAACAGTCTTTCTTTAATATTCATTTCCACGAATTTGACCGACTACAGATTTTAGAATACAAAAGTCATGGATTTCTAAAACGTACTAAATGTTGAACATAGACTCATTGTCAATATAGCAATCAACCATTGACTCTAGGTGGACTTACTAGCGTGGCCATTTGTCTAAAACACCAAATACTAATTTTGGACCGTCTTTGGCAATATGTGTGATCGAATCCTTCTTCATGCAGATTGTATCTTATCAAGATCCAATTATTGTGTTGCCTAAGATATCCTTGTTTCGCTTTATCAAGACTTACTTATCAGATTGACTTCTTCTGATATTTGTGATTTCAAATCATTCTTGACATACAACTTGTCATTTGCGGTCTTCATATGTATACCATACACTTGGTATTCTCTTGTAATTGATGATATATGTAGATGAACTACTTAATCTCTTGTTATTTTTCCTTCAATATTATACTGATGATTTTCAGTACTAGAGCTATGCATTAGCTCTGATAAATTTACGATTTCTAATTCCTACTTACTCTGAGATTCATATCTCATCTTAAGTGTTTTACCGTCATTACTCTCAGAGGATTACTCCTATGACTTTTATGTACTCTCAACGTTCTTATTCTTGAGATCTATTTAGTAATCTGGATTTTGCTTAGACATTTGATATCTACATATCGACTTGGTATATCCATTGCTTCATTGTATAAGAGGATTAACAGAGGTTACTCTATCGTTTCTCTTGTTTAATTCAATTAGGGACTCTTCCTTATTTGAATTTACTCATGATATACCCTGCCTACTGATCTTCTCCAAGATCACCATTTTATAATCTATAATGGTTTCCTTATCTTGATATCTCATATGAATTATCCTTCCATTACTTACACATTCATGGATCTCTTTTAGATTTCATCTTAATGATCAGGGTTCCGTGATGATTAAATATATCTCATATCAACAACTCATCACTGTAGTTTTTTTACAAACTTAGTCTAAGCATTCCATGCATTGTAAAAGGCTCCTTTTACGATCTCATATTTATAAATCAGATCTCTTGTTGAACTTCCACTTTCCTTAACATCATTCTATGCAATCATTGCCTATTTATACTTCGCTAAGTATTTTAATTTGTTTGTAAGATTCCGGAACTATGTAGAATAGACTTCATGATTGCTCATCTCATCTCTTGTCCAAGAATGCAACTTGGTTGTCTTCTTAGCTCATATTCCATATCCAGCACCTCTTAAAGATCCTCTATCTTTAATTGTATGACTATCATCTAATGAGCCATCTGGAATTTGTATTGCTGGGTTTAGAGTCTAACAATCTTGTTAGTTTTTGTGATGCTTTAGGCTTTTCTAAGATTTAATCTAATCTTTTGGAATGGTGAGTGTAACCCTAGAATTTCATCTTGTATACTTTCATCATTAGCTTCACTTCCATCTGAGTGTAGATCTCACTCTCTTCTCTACTAAAACATCCTTTCAGTTTTAAGAAGATTGATCTAATGATTTTGTTTAGTATTTTCAGATAAGGAAATCGTTTTGATCTAATCAAATTGTGCCTTACTTGACTGATCATGTTTTCTACTTAATTTTCAAGAATCTACTATTCTTCCATAGCCCTTGTAGAGACATAATTTCAGTGTCTATTTCTTGCTGCATCTTCATGTCTGTGCTAATGGATTTGATTTTCAATCAGTTCTGTTATTAGTTATTCATATTAAACTATGTTTGCATACTTAGTTGAATTCCAAAAAAAAAACTTCAAGGATTCTCTAATATGCTAATATTGGTTTTGGTTGATTTACTCTAACACTTTAAATCTCATTCATGCATAGAAGACAAATCATTCGTTATTGGGAGGATGTCTATTTCATAGATCTGTCTTTGTATGAAACAAATATTAAATAGCAGAAATAATAATATCTCAAGCATAAAGCTAATATTTGTTAAACAAAAGCATAAATAAATGATGTCATAAAACAAATCATATTGTTTTAATGAAGAAATAAACTTATTTAATATCTTCAGCCGATTTCTCAAGTCACTTCAGTCATTCATCGTTCTCCTCATTGTGCTAAATTCCACATCTTGCAAAGCAAAATGTGAACACATATTTAATTAGTGTCTCTACACTTGATGATTTCAAGATAGGAAAATGCTAAAGCGAATTTACCACATAAACAATTTGTGAGGAGTCCGATCTGATTAGTCTGGGAACTTTTCCCAAGCATAGCAAGTGGCACGGCTTGCCATAGATAAAGCAAGCATCATCATCAAAGATTCGGACTCTCTTCATGCCTCGACTAGGGTTCTCGGGTATAGGTTTGCCAACTGACTTGAGTTTCTGTTCCTCAGCAATGAGCATCTCTTTCAGAGCTGGTATCGACCCATTAAATCTACTTTTGATGTATCCATTTGCGAATGTATCATATTCGCTCAAAAGGGAGTTAGAATCATATTTAGGACGGTGACTGGGTGTACAGAGAACTCTAGTTTCTGAAGCCTATCAAAATAACTCCCCATTCAATCAACGTGATCCGCCACACTGGGTTTAAACTTCATAGTTTTAGTTATTTCCTTTGTGATTGCCAAACTCTAAACCTGTTTTGACTGATAGTCATTTCCCAACTCTTGGACCATTTTATAGGAATATAGGCTTTATAAATCATCTCTGATTACATTTAAGAGTTCCTCACTAATAGTGGATAGAATCAAATATGACACTTTTGTGGAGTCATGGTAATGCTCCATCCATTGAGGTCTAGTGTCATCCAGAGGTGGAAGATCAGCTAGTGGTATGTCTAACACGTATAACTATTTCTCCTTTTCAAGCACACTTCTCAAATTTCGGAACCATACCAGAAAATTCCTCTTGGTGAGTTTGTTTCTATACATTATTTGTCGTTGTTGGAATTCTTTATAGTAGCTATGGAACATTTGCAAGAGGGATACAATGTATTTTAGTATTTCATGTTACTAAATAACCTAATTAAATAGATAGACCTAATAGCACAAATTTCAATTAGGATAGAGATCCTATTTCATAAATACAAGGTGATTAGCTTATCACTATTCACCTGCGTTTGTTACGTAGGTGGGTAATTGTTACCGATTGCTTCTCACAGAACTCTCAGTTATGTGGTTACATGACGTATTATCAACTTGCAATTCCAAATTATGTTTTTAATTAAAATTTAATTTTAGACAAATCATATTTCACACTACATAAGTGATTGGCTTAGCACTCATGCTCTTAGATTTGCGTGACACGATTCGTCAATTTTGTACGTTTACCCCAATTATGCCCACTTGTCATGCTACAGGTGATATTATCCCTATATAAGAAACTTGTTTTACTGGCCAATGATACATAGGAACCGCAGCTCCACCTCGTACCGAAACCGTAGGCCCAATGCAGGGTAAGCGCTAATAAATAGGGTTCGGATAGATCGGTTTGAGTGTTTCAAATTTAGGATGACATTAAATATCATTTTGCGATTGGGATTTTCATTTATATTATGAAAATATAATGGACGATAAATTTGCATGATAAAATAAGTCGTGCATCTTAGTAAAATCATATTTTACACGTTCGTGATAACTTCTTGAAATTCCTTCTAATTATACGATGCGATCTGTGACACCCGAGAATTTCAAGGTTAACTTCCGTTAGACAAACCCGTTAGTTACGTTATAAGTGTTAACTTAGTAACTAATGCTTAACTAGGCCGAATACGTCCACGACCTTTGGTTGATCACCGAACCCGCCCATATGTGTTATGTGCTTATTTATTGTCCCTATGTGCAATGTGATTTAAATACATGACTTAGTATTGTGAATTGCATGACAAATTGTAAATACTTGATTTTGTGGAAAAACTTGTCTTTTTGGTCGCCAGCGAAACTACCGGGCGAAACTATAGTGTCGCCCGGTAGCCAGCTGAACTACTCGATCAGCATGAGATCAGAGCCAGTTTCGCCAGCCAGCGAAACTGCCAGCGAAACTAGCCTCTGATATAAATAAACTTAATAAACCCTAGTAGCCTCATTTGCCTCATTTCACACAAAACACACACCACTTCTTCACCTGCTGCTCTCTCGAGATTTCCGGCCATCCAAGGAGATCATCAGGAGAATCATCATCTCATCTCACTCATTCGATCCTTGATCAAACCGTCTTCGTTAGCAAACATAAATTGGATTAACAAGTGTAGCTGAGCAACCTAAGGTGAGTTTCACAAACCCTTTACTTGTGAGCCCGTTTGGGTCACAACGAACATACTAAATGGAAAACAACGCTGACAATTTGAGGTATTGCAAAAATGGGATACCTGTTATGGAAGTTGGAGTGTTTTATGGGGAACACTTGCAACTGTCCATCCTTGGGGTTTCAAATGAAATCCGGAACCAACTATTATGACACCTAAACTCTTTTTGGGATTTCAGATGAAATCCGGAATAAACATTTTAATAAGACTAGTGTAGGTTAAAGTCTAAACCAAATGATATCACATGATTTCTAAGGAATGCTTTAAAACTTGAAATCCTCAACTTAGTACTTATGATCTGGAAAGCGAGGGGATGTTGGGTAGATCTACTGAGGGTTTGACAAACCCTGCTCCGCGGTACACTATTGTGTAGCCAACCGGCCGGGGGCCGAACGGAGTGCAATATCAGCCTGTGTTTTAGTTGTGTGGGACACAACTGGGGGTACCAACCTTCGGCTATTGCCGAACTCTGTTACGTCAGCTTTCAGCCCTAGTACGACTTCCTTAGTGCATGGAAACCGGATTAGCTACCCGCGATATCGGTTGACTGCTTTAACTTTTACATAACTAGTGCATATTCAGTAATCAAACTCTTGGCAATGTTTTGCAAAACCATACTACTTATATATGTTGATACATACGATTATTGCGACCGGGCCAATGCATGTCATGCCCACCGTGAACTCACCAACCGTTAGGTTGACACTTGTGTGGTTTTCACTTTTGCAGATCGTTGAAGAGTATCCGCTGAAGGTTGGCATGGCACGTGAAGACTTTATTTCTATTAAACTTAATTTGGGAATTTAATACAATGACTTTGTAAAGCACGTGGTTAGTGCTAAGACACTTATGTTTACATTCCGCTGCGTATTTTAAACTGTTTTATCTATGAGCATTGGACTTAACTCTGATTCGTTTAGTATTTGTAACTAATGGTTGTGGTCCTGGTCTGTGTGCGCCCCTTAACGGTATAAACTCCGTTAGTGGTTGTTTGGGGGTGTTACAGATTGGTATCAGAGCCATAAGTTGCAGAGAACTGGAATCATTTTTGAAAACGATTTGGAAACTGCAACTTGAAAAACCTTAGTTACAAACGAAACAAACAAACTCTCAAAGGCAAAATTTTACGTGCCAACCTGGGATACTCGCTCTGCTGTATAAGTAAATACTTCATATATGTATACCTATATATAGATATATATAGACCGTGTCTAAGTAGTCTAACGGAAAGACCTTAGGAAATTTTCACACACGAATATGAAACGCGAACTCGAATACGCACACTACTCTGGGGAAAGCGACAACGAACGATGCTACACGCTACGTCCTGATTTCTACTACGACGACGTTCGCCGACGACGCCTCGATACTTACACAAAATTTTCTGGACTAATAGTGGGATAACGGGAAAATGTTGTTATGCATATTATGGGATATGTATAAAATATAATTGTGACTGAACGCTAGCTACTTTAACTGTTCAGCAAGATGTCCGGACGAGGAAACGGAAGAGGCGGCATACACATGACGCCTGCACAGCTGCAAGCGATGATTAATGAACATGTGCAAGCCGCGGTGGCAGCCGTCCAAGCTGCATATGCCGCACAGGGTAACTATTATGCCGGTTAAGGCGCAAAGCGATTATTTCTTGACCTGTTTAAATTTTAAAACCCGAACTATTAATTGCATCAGGAAACCAACCCCACTGCACGTACAAGTCCTTCATGGACTGCAAGCCAATGACGTTCTCTGGCGAATCAGGAGCTCTAGGACTCCTCCGATGGATTGAGAAGTCCGAGAAGGTCTTCTCCATGTGTAGTTGCCCGGCTGGAAGCAAGGTGAAGTTTGCCACTGGTACATTCGAAGGTGCAACTCTGTCCTGGTGGAATGCTGAAATTCAAATGATTGGGATCGATGCAGCTGATAACATGGAATGGGGTGCATTCAAGGAACTGATAATGGAGGAGTATTGCCCCCGAGATCAAGTCAAGAAGCTTGAAGGAGAATTTCTGAACTCCAAAATGTCTGGGTCTGAGGTTGAAGAGTACACTGCCCGATACCACGAGTACACAGCACTGTGTCCGTCTATGGTAGATGCAGAGTTCAAGCGCATCGAGCGTTATCTGGAGGGTCTCGTACCCCAAATCAAGAGCTTGGTGACAGCCAGCAACCCGATTACTGTGCAACAAGCCATCCGTCTGGCTCACAAATTGACTGATCAGGAGGTCGAAAGAGGTACACTTCCTGCCAGAATCTCTGAGAAGACTGCCTTGAGTGGCAAAAGAAAGGCTGAAGAAGAAGCTCCAGCAATGTCTGTGAACCAATCTGGGAGATCCTCGAACTCCCAGTATCAAAACAAGCGACCTGACAACACAAGGTCCAACTTCAATTATGGAAGCAACAGTGGGAGCAACAACCGCCAAGGCGGGAATGGGAACTACAAAGGCAAGGCTCCGTTTTGTAACAAGTGTGAGAAGCACCACCGGGGTGCGTGTAGCAAAGGCTTAGAGTGTGGGAGATGTGGAAAGTTGGGTCATGAAGCCAACAACTGCTGGACCAATTTACAGAGGTTGAACAACAACAATCAGAACCAAGGAGGAAATAACAGCAGGGGAAATGTGAACAACCGTAACGGCCCAGGAAACAATCCGAACAACAACAACAATGGTGGGGCTCGTGGTTGTTTTGAATGTGGTGCACAGGGCCACATGAAGAAAGATTGTCCGCGATTGCGCAGACAGGGTAATGGTAACAACGGTAACCAGGGAAACAATGATGGGAATGGAAACGGTGGAGATGGAAATGGTGGGAATGGTAGAGGTCGTGCTTTTGTCATGGGCCAAGGGGAAGCACGCAACGATGCCAGCGTGATCAACGGTAAATTTATATTGAATGGTTTCTTCGCTACTGTTTTATTTGATTCTGGTGCTGAAAGAAGTTTTATTTCCAATAAGTTTGCTAGACTAATTAATGCTAAACCAATTGCCTTAGATGCCACGTATGTGGTAGAACTAGCGAACGGTAAACTTCATGATACAACTCAGATAGTTAAAGGCTGTAAGTTAGAACTAGCGGGCCATACGTTAGGAATTGACCTTATGCCCTTCCCGATTGGTAGTTTTGACGTGATAGTAGGAATGGACTGGTTATCCGAGAATCGAGCCGAAATTCTGTGTCAAGAAAAAGTGGTTCGTATCCCACTCGAAGGAGGAAAGGTGTTAACAGTCCAAGGTGAAAAGGGTGGAACAGTGACCGGAATTATTTCGTATCTCAAAGCTCAAAAGTGCCTTCGTAAAGGTCACTTCGCGATTCTTGCAAACGTCACTGACTCGACACTTCCCGAGCGCAGAATCAACGACTACCCGATAGTCCGCGACTTCCAAGATGTATTTCCTGAAGATCTGCCTGGTTTGCCTCCATTCCGACAAGTTGAGTTTGGAATCGATCTAACTCCTGGAGCCGCTCCGATTGCGCGCGCTCCGTATCGTTTGGCTGTGAGTGAACTCAACGAACTCTCTGCACAACTTCAAGAGCTACTCGACAAAGGGTTCATTCGTCCAAGTTCGTCTCCGTGGGGAGCTCCGGTGTTATTTGTAAAGAAGAAAGATGGAACGTTCCGGATGTGTATCGACTACCGAGAGCTCAACAAAGTCACAATCAAGAATCGGTATCCACTTCCTAGAATCGACGATCTCTTCGATCAGCTACAAGGTTCAAGCTACTTCTCAAAGATTGATTTACGGTCCGGATATCACCAACTCCGTGTTCGAGATGAAGATGTCCCCAAGACTGCTTTCAGAACTCGCTATGGTCATTATGAGTTTCTGGTTATGC
Source organism: Deinandra increscens subsp. villosa (assembly GCA_039602395.1). NCBI lineage: Eukaryota > Viridiplantae > Streptophyta > Magnoliopsida > Asterales > Asteraceae > Deinandra > Deinandra increscens. The sequence goes on from JBCNJP010011148.1 coordinate 13,858, forward strand.
CATTTGGGCTAACCAATGCGCCTGCGGTATTCATGGATTTGATGAATCGAGTGTGCAAGCCGTACCTCGACAAGTTTGTGATAGTTTTCATTGATGATATTCTAATCTACTCCAAGACGAAGGAGGAACACGAGGAGCATTTGCGACTTATCTTGGAATTGCTCCGCAAGGAACAGCTTTATGCTAAGTTTTCGAAGTGCGATTTTTGGATCCGAGAAGTCCAATTTCTTGGACACATTGTTAATCAGGATGGGATTCAAGTCGATCCATCCAAAGTGGAAGCTATAAAGAACTGGTCTACACCTAGAGCGCCAACCGAAATCCGACAATTTTTGGGACTTGCTGGATACTACCGAAGGTTTATCAAGGGTTTCTCGCAGTTGGCTCAACCCTTGACAGCTCTAACGCACAAAGGAGTGCAATACAGATGGGGTGAAAAAGAAGAACGTGCGTTTCAAACTCTCAAGGATATGTTATGTTCGGCTCCAATCCTTGCGTTACCCGATGGAGTTGACGACCTTGTGGTCTACTGTGATGCATCAATCCAAGGACTTGGTTGTGTGTTGATGCAGCGAGACAAGGTAATTGCCTACGGGTCCAGGCAATTGAAGGATACGGAAAAGAATTACACGACTCATGATTTGGAATTAGGGGCCGTGGTTCATGCACTTAAGATTTGGAGACATTACCTCTATGGAACAAAGTGCACAATATTCACCGATCATAAAAGCTTACAGCACATCTTTGATCAGAAGGATCTCAACATGCGGCAAAGAAGGTGGGTTGAATTACTGAACGATTATGATTTGGCAATCAAATATCATCCGGGAAAAGCAAATGTGGTGGCAGATGCCCTAAGCAGAAAAGAGTACGAAAAGCCTCGACGGGTACGAGCGCTTCAACTTACAATTCATTCGGGATTACCGGATCGGATCCGCGACTGCCAACGAGAAGCTTTGAAAGCAGAAAACTTCGCAGCTGAAGCACTGCGTGGCGTAGATGGCCATTCTGAAGTCAAGTCCGATGGACTCACATATTATAACGACAGAATCTGGATTCCTTTGTTTGGAAATCTCCGTGAGCTCGTGATGGACGAGGCTCACAAGTCAAGATACTCGGTGCACCCCGGATCAGATAAAATGTAGCAGGACTTGAAAAATCTTTATTGGTGGCCAAATATGAAAGCCGACATTGCTCGATATGTGGCTAAATGCTTAACCTGCTCAAGAGTCAAGATTGAATACCAAAAGCCTTCTGGTTTACTGCAACAACCCAAGATCCCAGAATGGAAATGGGAGGACATCTCCATGGATTTTGTAACGGGACTACCTCATCGATCGAATCAACCGGATGCGATTTGGGTTATCATTGATCGATTAACCAAATCGGCACATTTCATTCCGATGAAGGAAAGTGATAATATGGATAAATTGACGAAGCTGTACATCGACAGAATTGTGAAGCTACACGGTGTGCCTAAGACTATCATTTCTGATCGAGATCCTCGATTTACTTCCCGGCTATGGAAATCAATGCAAGAAGCGTTGGGGACCCGATTAGATATGAGTACAGCCTATCACCCACAAACAGATGGCCAATCGGAACGAACCATTCAAACCTTGGAAGATATGCTCCGAGCTTGCGTTCTTGACTTTGGGAAGGATTGGGAGACTCACCTTCCACTGGTGGAGTTCTCTTACAACAATAGCTATCATTCAAGCATCGGTGCAGCACCTTTTGAAGCACTTTATGGCAGAAAATGCAGATCGCCCGTGTGTTGGGCTGAAACGGGTGAGAAAGGACTCACTGGACCGGAAGTCATTCATGACATGACCGAGCGAATTATTCAAATCAGGCAACGGCTAGCTGCAGCGCGTGATCGACAAAAGAGTTATGCCGACAAACGCCAAAAACCTCTAAAGTTTGAGGTGGGTGACAAAGTGTTATTGAAGGTATCTCCTTGGAAAGGTGTGATACGCTTCGAAAAGCGTGGAAAGTTGAATCCTCGCTACATCGGTCCTTTTGAAATTATTGGGGAAGTAGGCCCGGTGGCCTATCGTTTACAACTCCCTGTTGAACTCGAAGGAGTTCACAACGTGTTTCACGTTTCCAATCTAAAGAAGTGTCTGGCTGAAGACATCGAAATAATTCCTCTGGAGGAATTGGAAATCGACGAACATTTGAGATTTATCGAGCAACCGGTAGAAATCATGGGACGCGAGGAGAAGACCCTCAAACGTAGCAAGATTCCGATCGTCAAGGTGCGATGGAACTCAAGGCGTGGACCTGAATATACTTGGGAGCGAGAGGATCAAATGAAGAAAAAGTATCCTCACTTATTCGAGCAAGCATCCACGGAAACTCAAGGTATAATTTAATTTTGGGGACCAAAATTCCTGTAACAGGAGGAGGATGTGACGACCCTAAAACTTTTGCTTTCTTTCCCCAGCGACGATAACAACGACGACAGCTGATGCTGCGAATGCTACAAACGTCACAACACAAGAATAATTTTCGGGACGAAAATTCCAATTACAAGGGAAGGATGTGACACCCGAGAATTTCAAGGTTAACTTCCGTTAGACAAACCCGTTAGTTACGTTATAAGTGTTAACTTAGTAACTAATGCTTAACTAGGCCGAATACGTCCACGACCTTTGGTTGATCACCGAACCCGCCCATATGTGTTATGTGCTTATTTATTGTCCCTATGTGCAATGTGATTTAAATACATGACTTAGTATTGTGAATTGCATGACAAATTGTAAATACTTGATTTTGTGGAAAAACTTGTCTTTTTGGTCGCTAGCGAAACTACCGGGCGAAACTATAGTGTCGCCCGGTAGCCAGCTGAACTACTCGATCAGCATGAGATCAGAGCCAGTTTCGCCAGCCAGCGAAACTGCCAGCGAAACTAGCCTCTGATATAAATAAACTTAATAAACCCTAGTAGCCTCATTTGCCTCATTTCACACAAAACACACACCACTTCTTCACCTGCTGCTCTCTCGAGATTTCCGGCCATCCAAGGAGATCATCAGGAGAATCATCATCTCATCTCACTCATTCGATCCTTGATCAAACCGTCTTCGTTAGCAAACATAAATTGGATTAACAAGTGTAGCTGAGCAACCTAAGGTGAGTTTCACAAACCCTTTACTTGTGAGCCCGTTTGGGTCACAACGAACATACTAAATGGAAAACAACGCTGACAATTTGAGGTATTGCAAAAATGGGATACCTGTTATGGAAGTTGGAGTGTTTTATGGGGAACACTTGCAACTGTCCATCCTTGGGGTTTCAAATGAAATCCGGAACCAACTATTATGACACCTAAACTCTTTTTGGGATTTCAGATGAAATCCGGAATAAACATTTTAATAAGACTAGTGTAGGTTAAAGTCTAAACCAAATGATATCACATGATTTCTAAGGAATGCTTTAAAACTTGAAATCCTCAACTTAGTACTTATGATCTGGAAAGCGAGGGGATGTTGGGTAGATCTACTGAGGGTTTGACAAACCCTGCTCCGCGGTACACTATTGTGTAGCCAACCGGCCGGGGGCCGAACGGAGTGCAATATCAGCCTGTGTTTTAGTTGTGTGGGACACAACTGGGGGTACCAACCTTCGGCTATTGCCGAACTCTGTTACGTCAGCTTTCAGCCCTAGTACGACTTCCTTAGTGCATGGAAACCGGATTAGCTACCCGCGATATCGGTTGACTGCTTTAACTTTTACATAACTAGTGCATATTCAGTAATCAAACTCTTGGCAATGTTTTGCAAAACCATACTACTTATATATGTTGATACATACGATTATTGCTACCGGGCCAATGCATGTCATGCCCACCGTGAACTCACCAACCGTTAGGTTGACACTTGTGTGGTTTTCACTTTTGCAGATCGTTGAAGAGTATCCGCTGAAGGTTGGCATGGCACGTGAAGACTTTATTTCTATTAAACTTAATTTGGGAATTTAATACAATGACTTTGTAAAGCACGTGGTTAGTGCTAAGACACTTATGTTTACATTCCGCTGCGTAACTTTTAAACTGTTTTATCTATGAGCATTGGACTTAACTCTGATTCGTTTAGTATTTGTAACTAATGGTTGTGGTCCTGGTCTGTGTGCGCCCCTTAACGGTATAAACTCCGTTAGTGGTTGTTTGGGGGTG
>JBCNJP010011149.1:0-18035 GCA_039602395.1 Deinandra increscens subsp. villosa
CACCCCCGATGGTCTCGGATTTGAAACCGGGAGAAGAAAAGAATAGGAGAGGGGGCTTTTAGGTCGCTAGAAATATCCATCGAGAGGGTTGCTGGAGGTCTCGCCGGAGCGCCGGCTAGAATGCTTGCTGGTGAGCAACCGCATGCTCTGTTTCTTCTTCCGGTCGCATAGTACCTCTCTCTCTCTTGATTTATTTCGTCGCATAGTACCTCTCTCTCTCTTCTTCCGTAAGGCTATGTGTAGTGGATGGAGCCCCTTTGGGGGGTTATGCGACATTTGACATCCACGTCATCGGGAGGGGCTCCATGGGAAAAGTGGTGTAGTGGGGGGTTATGAGGAAGGGGGGTTATGAGATAGGAGAGCCAATAGAAAAAAAGCAAAAATAAAAAGAAAAAACAATCAAGACTTAAAGGGGCGTTATGTTAATAGCGCTTCTTCCGTTTTCTACCAATATGGCGCCTAGGGGGGTGGGGAGGGGCTCCATGAGGGGCGTTATAGTTAACATGGAGCCCCCATGGAGCCCCACTACGGATGGCCTAAATACTAAATTATTGTTTATGATGATGGCCTGAGAGTAATTGTGGCCTTGTGGCTCCATATAGTTTTCCCATCATGGACATACTAACCTTTTTTTTTTTTCAATTTCCACCACTACAAATCTAGAATATATTATAGTTGTTCTACGGCTACTAATTATCATTTTATTTCATTTAATGGTTATTATTGTATATATATACATTGGAGAAGTGGGACTTATGTTTCTATGCCATGGCAATTTTGTAAATTTGATGAAGTTTGAGGTTCTTTTGATTATCAGAACAGAGATGCCCCATTTTAGATCTGACCTTTGTTGTTTACCCCTTTCCTCTTTCCCCTAAACTAACACCACTTCGCCATTGAATCATCAGCGATTCCGACGGATCACTCCTTTTCTCCGGCCGCCGTGATGACCACCGCCACCGCCTCATCCACTTTCATGTCTATGTTTATCATCTAATTTACATTTACAGTGTGTGTATATATCTATATACATATACATGCATCCTTTTTGCTGTGCTCCCGCCAATCATATCAATACGATGCCGGCCACTCCTTCCTCCTCCTCTGCCGCCGGCGCGGGATCGGAATTTTCCAAGCGCGTGCATCCCAATCATAACGGCAGTAACGGCAATAACGGAAGTAACAGAAACCATAACTATAACCTCTGATGCACGGAGGCGGCTCGTCGCCGCCGTCTCCCGTACCGGAATCGTCGTGGGGACGGAAACCGGTACCGTCGTGGGGACGGAAACGGGAACGAAACGTCGGCGAAATGTTTCCGTTCCGCTTCCAGTTCGCCGGAGACGGAGGTTGATCTTGGGGACGTATCCGTTCCCCGTTTCCGTTGAGTTTCCGTCGATGATTTACGTGCGGCGTTGATCCGTGATTTAGATGGCACAAGCGGTGGTCTATTTCAAAGGGCTTGAAATAGCTTGAGTTTCAGGAAGAAAATGGCGGATGGTTTAAGAGAGAGAATAGGGAAGATGAAGATGAACATCGGGAAAGGGAGTTTTTTTTATTATAAGGCTATGTGTAGTGGTTAAGGCCCCATAAAGCCTCAAATGGGGCATTAACTGACACGTGGCAGCTGACTGGGCAAGGGGCTTTATGGGGCTTTATGGTGTAGTGGTTAAGGCCCCATAAAGCCCCAAATGGGGCATTAACTAACCGTTATATAGCCGTTCAACGGCTATATTCCCCACCTTCTCCCCTCTTCTCGACGTTAAAGGGCTAACGCCCCCCGCCCGATCCCCCTCTATAACGCCCCTATAACGCCCCACCGTAGTGGGGGTGGGCGTTATAGGAGGCGTTATAGAGCCCTTTGACGCCCGGCCACGCCCCACTACGGGTAGTCTAATAGAGCAGTACAGTACGAGCTGTACTTCTTTTCTTTTTTTTTGACCGGCAAGTTGTATTTCACTTTATGAAAATTAATAGTAATAAAAATTATTACGACACTTTATTTGAAACGTCTTTCATCTTCTAATTTCATCAATTTCATTTTTCTTTTTTGTTAATATTATTTTCTAATAGTAGTATTAATGCCATTTGTTTGTTATATACAAGTTTCCTATGAGCGCGCGTTGCGCGCGATGCGCCTTTTGAACCAGGCTCATGTGTTGTTCGGCGTATGACATTAACGTTGATGGCGCGCGTTGCGCGCGATGTGCCTTTTGAACCAGGCTCATGTGTTGTTCGGCGTATGACATTAACGTTGATGGCTTGTCGGTACACCACATACCGTGTGTATCAATCTACGGTTATCTATTACCAAAATTTCCCAAACATATGGTTTTCAATTGGTGAAAAAAAAATCAAGATGTAATACTATTTAGGCTGTAAAAAAATCAGCACCATTGCTAATTGTTAGCATAAAACTATGGTTCAAAAAATCAGGAGGGAAGTACATCAATTCCAAATATATATAAAATTCAAACAGGACTTGTTCATATAAGATCCATGTGTCTATAAACAAAGCCTAAAACTGTTTACCACCAAAAAAACATAATTACAAACAACCAGAATGAAATAAGCAATTCAGAAGCGGTTCCATCAACAAATACGGACATTTGAATGGAAAATGAATTGATGCAAGCAAACTGAATAAAAAATTAACTCACTTGTACAAACGATTGAGGACATCGGATGATCTTGGGGGGGGGGGTGGGGTAACCAAATGCGTATATATGGATTATACATCGCAACTACAGTTGGAGCTTCCTTGTACAATCAACTGTGCACACCATTTCCAAAACATGCTTCCATTAAATCATTTATTGTAACATGGGCAATCGAGATAGTAAGCTTCCGCTAACAAAACACATCAAATTCGAAGGTCAAAAATCTTCATTTAATATGCATGTTCTACTTTACATCCTTTTGATATGCATTTGCCTACCAATCATATGTTTTATAGTAAAATACATTAAAATATTTACATTGTATATCAAATGGTTAACTATAACTAACCTGACATCCTTTTGGTCATAATCCAGCCTTTTGGTCATAATCCAGTTCCCTTGAAACATCAGATCATCCATGCACACCCCTAGAAGTTATCATAATTGGTTAGCAATCAATATCACAAATATTAAATCTACAAAATTCAAGCAAATTAATAGAAATAAAACAATAAAATAAAATTTAAAAGCTCCATCAATGGATTGAATATGCAAATCCTCTCCAAATTCCATTCCAACAAACTTAAAAATCAAAACCAATTGAATCATCACTAAATCGAGTGTACCATTCAGTGGCTATTTTATGGTGACATGAAAACTATTTCACCATAAAAGAACTTTGACACCTACCTCTAAAAACAACAGCAGTCGGAATTCAATAAAATTTAAACAAACTTGATTTTCTATAATTTAAAACCATATATTGCTTAGGAATTCAGGATTAGTAATTACATGTGTGTCTCAAGTCTCTACTAACTGATTATACACACCATTCGTCGTCTCGTAACTGTTAAAACCACTAAAACTCCTGTAGAGAAATAAAATAATAAGAGCTACTAAACAAAATATTCATGTAGTAGAATTTAATTATGAGTATTTGGTTATGTAATTGTGAAGTGTTAACATTTTATTTTATAGTTCCTTAAAAGATCCTTTAGGTTCCCTAAATATAAGGTATTTGGTTTGTAATTGTGAAGTGTTAACATTTTATTTTATAGTTCCTTAAAAGATCCTTTAGGTTCCCTAAATATAAGGTGGGTTTAATAAAAAATGGATGAAAATAGACATAAAAGATCCTTTAGTCATTAATAATACAAATTAATTCATCAAAAACACTTATAGACCCTGATATTTGTATGGCCCATTTTGTATTTTACCCGCTTTAACATGAGCTGTTCAAAATATGAAATAGCCCATGTGTCGGCACAAATCCAAACCTTACCTCATGTGTCGCCACTTCGAACATTTATTTGTGGTGCTCTTCAACCATCTTTGATCTTGGATGAAATCCACTAATTAATTTATAGTTTGCCATAAATAACTCATACCTGAAAATATAACAAATGAATTCAGATTGAAGAATTTAAATCTTGTTCAAGAACCATGTTTCATGGATAACTTACACTAAAGAATATGAATACCAAAAATTATAATATAAAGTCTATTTAATTATCACACATTAAGCTTAATTCAATACATATAAAAGTCAATATTTCTTATTGGTGCAAGTAGAAGACCTGATGAGTGTATTACATTGTAACTCATGCATAGATATCAACCTAACTGATTGCCGACTTGCCGTATAAGTTCATGGCTGAAACATGAATGACCCGAATGGCCCATTCCACCTTGACTCTATATCTTTGTTCAGAATTCATTCCCACAAACCTATTTAACAACTGAAGTATGAAATCAGCTGTTAAAAATTTCCACCCATAAATAGAGAATATAACCAATTTTGAAACCCCCATAGAATTTATAAATCCAATGGCTACCTTTTCTGTATACACAGATGGATGATCAAAATTGTACCCCACAATGCAATATATGTAGTATCACCTACGAATACCAACATGATAAGCCGTAAAGATGTGTAAAATTCATCAAAGACAAAATAACATGCCATTTAACATAAAGATTAACTTGCCACAAAAGAATAATAAGAAAGTAGTACCTGACAAAGAACATCCATGGTGCTCTGGCCACCACTTTCAGCCAACAACTTAACCCATAAATTTTTGTACCCCACCGTTGACATCTTCCTGTGTCTCAACCTTCGGAACAGGTAAATCATATCAATTCCCATAACAAACCTTTACAAATCTAATAAATTTCCAGCACACAAATAATGAAACTTTCAGCACACAAATAATGAAACGAATAAGAGGAACATGGCAAAATCATGAAAATTTTAAGTGATATGATCAAGTAAATATGCAAATTACATCAGTTTTGCTAATTAGAAACTAACGGAGATACCAAGATAAGCATAGCAGTAACTATTTAAGGGCCAAAAAATTAGGAACAAATAAGATTTGATTTAGAATTGTGTTTCAGCCTTCAGGTAACTATTTAGAACTGACAAATAATGCTTCAGAATCGTAGTGGAGAACAATAAACATCAAAGATTCTCGTAACTTTAGGCATGTCATCATCATCATTGTAACTTGAAACAGAAGCATACCCGGTGTTACATCACCAAGAGAAAACCACATTTTCAATTGAAGCTGAAAATCTTCTAAAAGTCACAAACCTGATATTCAAGGGCTTTGTCATAAGGAAAAGAAAATTAAAATAAAACTTGGTGTAACAACAGTTATGTACTGCAAAACTAAAATAAAGGGTTTGAAGACAATACACAACACAAACGGTATAGAATAGAAAATTAACCTGGGATGAATTAGATGTGGCCCTGAACCAACGATTATATCCTTTATTAATGCACCCCTAACCACATACATATGTTAATCACAAAGCATGACCTCTATTATACTAACGTGCTAAAATGAAAGAAGATTGATGTGAAGGAAGAAGAAGAACACAAACGGACATCAATCTAAGCAAAATTAAGACCAGAAGACCTACCAGAAGAATCGATTTAAGCTGACGAAGCTTTTAGCTGTGGTACCGACTTCATAAATAGCCCTTAATCCTGCTGAAAACAAACAAAAATTAACCCCCTACGATTAGAACTGAAAGAAGGGATTCATGGGAGAAAACACTAAATGCAGATTACCAATAACAAAAAATGAACAAAAGTTCAAACTGAAAGGAAACAAGTGTAGAACACAAAATACTCTCTGAATTGAATGTTTTATTCAAAAGCCCACTTCAATATAAATACACCATAGAAAATCAAAGAAGCAACAGACTCGGACTAAAGACTCGGACTAAAAACAAACAGAAAGATAATGGCTGCCAGCTATAGCTAAAGAATAGGACATCCATTAGACTAAATCAAAACAAACTCCTAGGCATCAAGAAACACGTGCAGCATGGCAAAGCATGGACCCATATTCTTGTGACCCATTTATTTTAAACCCATTACAAACCTTCCCTTAAACTGAAATAGGGTTTACCCTTCAGTTTATCATTCTATCTTGCAAACTCCAAGCTTTTTCCTCATTCCCTCAAACACTTCGAGCTTCACTGGTTTTGTCATTACGTCTGCGATTTGTTCCTGTGTTTTACAAAACCGTAATACCACCTTCCCTTGATCCACTAGCTCGCGTATATAATGGAAACGAACTAGGATATGCCTCGTACGACGCTTCATGACTGGATTTTTAGAAAGATTAATGCTTGAATTATTGTCACATATAATCTCCACCTGTCCAAGATCCTTCCCACTAATTTCCTCCAACAAACCCTTGAGCCAAACAACATGACAAGCACAAGCATTAGCCGCAATATACTCTGCTTCGGTTGATGACAATGCTACCACCTCTTGTTTCCTTGAACTCCAACATATTGCTGTGTTGTTTAAGAGACATGCATACCCAGACGTACTCTTTCCGTCCTCTAAGTCTCGCGCATGATCACTATCTGTGTAATTTTGCAATTGCATTGTACCTCCTTTACTATAAAATAAACCATAATCATACGTTCCCTTTATGTACCTTAGAATCCTTTTGGCCAGTTGCAAGTGTTCTTCACAAGGATTGGACATGAAACGTGACACGAAACACACTGCATATATTAAATCAGGTCTTGTAATAGTCAAGTACATAAGGCTGCCAACAAGACTTCTATAGTGCATTTCATTTACTTTTTCTCCAATTCCAGCTTTAGTAACTGTGGTCCCTGGCACAATGGGGTTTTTAACACTATTCCCCTCCCAAAGTTGGAACCTTTCTAGAACATCTTTTGCATACCTTTTCTGACACACTCCAATACCCCTTTTGCTTTGTGTAAATTCTACTCCCAAAAAATACTTCATCCTCCCAAGATCTGTCATATCAAACTCCTTTTTCATTGAATTCTTGAACCATTCACATAATATATTATCATTACCAGTGTACAATAAATCGTCCACATATACACTAACAATGACAATGCTTTGAGACTTCCTTTTTATGAACAGTGAGTGGTCATAGCTACTTTTATTAAAACCTTCCCTCAAAAAGTAGCTTTCAAGTCGTTTAAACCAAGCCCTGGATGCTTGTTTTAAACCATAAAGTGCCTTGTTCAATTTATATACTTTACTTTCTGCTCCCTTAATAACAAAACCAGGAGGCTGAGTAACGTATACTTTTTCTTGAAGCTCACCATGAAGGAAAGCACATTTAACGTCAAGTTGGTACACTATCCACTGATTTTGTGCAGCAATTGCTATTAAACTTCGAATGGTGTCCCAACTAGCTACGGGTGCATACACCTCTTCATAATCCACACCATATCTTTGAGCGTATCCCTTCGCTACTAACCGAGCCTTGTATTTATCTACCTCACCTTTCTCGTTTAATTTTGTTTTAAATACCCATTTTACACCGATAGGAGCTGCATAAGTTGGAAGGTCAACTAGCTCCCATGTGTCATTCTTTTCAATGGATTGAAGTTCATCTTTCATAGCGCATAACCACTTCTCATCTTTTCTCGCTTCATCAAAACTTGTAGGGTCTCCAATTGAGCTAAACATTGCAAACTCAATCTCATCTTCAAACGTGCTCAGCCCACATTCATAATCTCTCATCCAAACAGGCTTTGTGCCTTGCCGTTTTGAGTGAAGAGGAGCATTGCTATAACTAGATTGGTCAACAGAATGTTGAGTGTGTACTTCATTTGAAGGACCAGTACTCGAACTTGCTTGAGAGGGATTAACTTGTGAAGGGCTTTGAGTAGAAGTGACTTGTGGAGGGCTTTGTATTGCTGCATCAGTCTGTGGGCTAGCATCAAGGTTGTTTTCTTGGTTATATGACTGTTCCATATGCTCTTCTATTCCCATGAATTCATCATCAGGAATTACCAAATTCATATTACCCAGTTCCTCTTTCCTCCACTCCCATTGCTTTTCTTCATCAAAGATCACATCTTTACTAATAACAATCTTGCCTTTGACTGGATCGTACAACCTATAAGCCTTGGACTCTTGGCTAATACCCAAGAAGATGCATACATGACTCTTATCGTCCAACTTTGTTCTCATCTGCGAAGGAATATGGACATACCCAATACTTCCAAATATCTTGAAGTACTCCACATTGGGTTTAGTTCCAGACCACGCCTCTTCTGGAACTTGGTTATTAAGGGCAATAGTATGACATCTATTCAACACATAGCATGCCCAGTTTGTTGCTTCTGACCATAGCCACTTTGGTAAATTTTTTTCAACCAACAAACATCGAACCATGTTCATAAGAGTTTTATTTCGTCTTTCTGCCACCCCATTTTGTTGGGGTGTGTAGGCAGTAGTAAGCTGCCTTTTTATCCCATTCAATAAGCAAAAATCATTAAAAGATTTGGAAGTGAATTCTCCTCCTCTATCACTCCTTAAAGTTTTGATTTTTGATTCTGAATTGTTTTCAACAATGGCTTTGAACCTTTTAAAACTCTCAAAGCTATCACTCTTATTTTCTAAAAAATAAACCCAACCTTTCCGTGAAAAATCATCTATGAGAGACATAACGTACCTTTTTCCACTTGATGATGCAGGCTCGATGGGACCACAGAGGTCAATATGAACCAGTTCTAGCTTGTGTCTTGCACGCCATAAGCTTTTCTTTGGCATGGGGTCTCTTTGTTGTTTTCCTCTAGCACATATCTCACATGGATTCTGAGTTCCAATGAGTTTAGGTAACCCATGTACTAATTGTTGGGACTGCATTGTACGAATGGCCTTGTTGTTCAAATGGCCAAGCCTCCTATGCCATAGCTTCGAGCTTTGTTCATCTTCCGTCTTAAAACAGCCATCTTCAAAACCTTTTGCCACAGCATGTACAAGAAACATTCGGTTCTTAGTCATGTTCGAGCTTGCTATTAAACCGCGTTGTGGATGATATATCTTACACACTCCTTGTTTTATAACAATACTCAAGTCTTTCTCCTGCAACTGTCCCAAGCTAAATAGGCTGGAAGTCAGATCTGGAACATAATAAACTCGTGTAATCAGTTGAGTTATTCCTTCAATCTCCAACCTAACATCCCCGATTCCCCTCACATTCAACCGAAGATCATTTCCTAACTTTATTGTGTGTTTAAAAGTATCATCAAGACTTACAAACCAGTCCCTTGAACCTGTCATGTGGTTTGAGCATGCCGAGTCTAAGAACCAGAATCCTTTCTTAGGTTCCTTAGAAACCTCGGCATGAGTCATGAGAAGTAGATCTTCATCTTCGTCAAACTCCGCATAATTAACAGCTTTCTCACCCTTCATGCATTCATATGCAAAGTGTCCCATTTGATGACATCGGTAGCACTCAATTGTGGACTTATCAAAATCACCACGGCCACGTCCACGACCACGTCCTCTTCCTCTCATCATACTTCTGCCACGTCCTCGTCCACGAGAACTATCACTTTCAACCTTAAGGACCTGCTCTTCACTAATGGCAATGGTAGATTTTCTTTTTACCTTCTGTTCGTGTACGAGGAGAGAGCTTTGAAGCTCATCGACTGAAAGTGTATCTATGTCCTTGGATTCCTCGATAGTGCACACGATGAAATTGTAACTCTCTGTGAGAGACCTCAGAATTTTCTCGACGATCTTCACATCAGTCATCTCTTCTCCGAAGTTCCTCATTTCATTGGCCACCGTAAGTACTCGTCCAAAATAATCGGTGACTCCTTCTCCTTCCTTCATCTCCAAGATTTCGAAATCTCTTCGTAATCTTTGCAACTGAGCTTTCTTGACTCGAGTATTCCCTTGATATTTTGTTTTCATGGCCAACCAAATCTCCTTTGCCGTGTCCTTCTTCGTAATCGTCTTCAGTATCTGTTTGTCAATGGATTGGAATAAATAATTCTTTGCTTTGAGGTCCCTTAGCTTCTGGTCAGCCGTAGGTGCATCAAAACCTGGATCGATTACACTCCAGTACTCCTTGGAGCGCAACAAAGTCTCCATGACAAGACTCCAATGCTCGAAATCCCCATCGAACTTTGGAACATTTGGCACCTGGAAATTTGAACTGCTATCAGCCATGGTAATCTTTTACTCACAATGATTCCTCCCAGATTTGTGCTCTGATACCAGTTGAAAGGAAACAAGTGTAGAACACAAAATACTCTCTGAATTGAATGTTTTATTCAAAAGCCCACTTCAATATAAATACACCATAGAAAATCAAAGAAGCAACAGACTCGGACTAAAGACTCGGACTAAAAACAAACAGAAAGATAATGGCTGCCAGCTATAGCTAAAGAATAGGACATCCATTAGACTAAATCAAAACAAACTCCTAGGCATCAAGAAACACGTGCAGCATGGCAAAGCATGGACCCATATTCTTGTGACCCATTTATTTTAAACCCATTACACAAACATACTGAACCTAGCGAAACCCTATGAAAAATAATTGAAGAGGAAGAAGCGCAAACCCAAAAAAACCCTAGAAAATGAGAAATTAGTTTCAGATCAGAACTTCAGAGATGCATCCTTCAGTTTTCATCAACAAAAGTTCATGTTGTTCGCTAACAAAACCCAAACCCTAGCTAGAGAAACATCACAAAATTCGTTTCAAGGAGAGTAAGTATAAGGGAAAAGTACCTTGAATCGTTGTTGTTACACCTACGATATCAGATGAATAAAGGCAAGAAACACCTATGGTAATGCGAGTGACGAAAATCAATCCAGTAAAAAGGGTAGTTGTCAACCAAATCGAACATCTACACCTTATCAATGATCCAACCGTCTTCCTCTTTATCGGAAACTCGCAATCCAGCCGAGGAATTGGGGCCAGAGAAAGAAGTCGGATTGTTGGAAGAGATGATTTGGAATGGTGATGGGAGCAGGTTGGAGAGGTTGTGATGATGATGGGTGGGACTGTGGCAGCAGGTAGCTTTTACGGTTTTTCTGCTTCCAACAAAAAGACGTAAACACCCTCAAGATAATAAAGCAACTATATGTACCATAAGCATAAGAACTTGTACCAAAAAAAACCATATATGCTTGACAAACTTGTAGCATATGCATAAAAACTTGCAAGTTGAACTTCCTTTTGTTTTATAAGGGAATAGTTAGATTTTTAAAATTAATACAAAAATGAGAATGAAAAGTTAAAGTGTTTGGTTGAAAAAATGAATTGAAGGGTGACCGTCACATAATATGTAATATATATATATTTTTTATATGTATTTATTGCCGTCCCCATGCCGTCCCCGTTTTTTGGATTTTTGAGTTTTGTCGTTTCCCGTTCCCGTACCAGTACCCGTTTCCCGTCCCCGTACCCGTTCCCGTGCATCATAGACTATAACCATCACGTCGCTTTTAATACGGTGACAGATGTTTCGCAGCAACAGTTGACGTGGTTGACCGGTGGAGATCAGAGAGATCAGAGAGATGTGAAGATCAATGATATCGTTGGGAACGGGATTTCAGGTGTTCTGCATAAGTGGGTGAATTATGGTAAAGGATGGAGGCCTAGATGGTTTGTGCTGCAAGATGGAGTTCAATTCATTGGACTATATGTGACCGGGAAGCATCCGCCGAGTAAATTTTATGTGTGTGATTTGTTGTTACCGGTGAAGGATGGGCTAAATAAAGAGTAAATCGGGCACCGGAGATGAAAATACGGTACGAATAACACTCAGAATGATCGGTCCTTCTTCTCCGTCGTCCTTGGATTTCCGCTCTCCGATCAAAGTATCAACCCTTCCCTACTTATTTTATATACATATTCTAATTTTAATTCCTGTTGAGTTTGTCACTAACCGTAATTTTGTGCTACTTTGATGAATACACTTACTCTTATCCACAACAAATCATTAAAGAAACATCAAAAGGTGAAATCTCAGCATTAGCATATACTTATTATCAAATTTAAAATTTTTTATAGAACGCTATTATTCTACGTTCGATTTTAGTTTATAAAAAACATAATCTTACTCTTATCCACAACAATTTTTTATGCTATCTTAAACTAATAAATGATATGCTTATTTACATAAAACCTTAAATACCGCAGCAACGCGCGATCGATTTCTAGTTTTATAACATTTTATTCTATTACTTTTTTAATATAAATATTATTTAGTTTAAAATAAGGCTTATTAAGAATGTTTATTTATCATGACAAAATGTCTTTACAAAAATTATTTAGTTTAAAATAGAAAAATATCTGTATATATTGCTCTTAAAATATATAGTTGTTTTTTATAACATTACATATGTAATTTTACTACTTACATATGTAATTTTACCACTTACCTATGTGATTTTATTTTATAAAATATATAGTTGTTTTTAATAACATTACATATGTAATTTTATCATTTTTAGTTTTTTTATCACATATGTAATTTTATTAAATTTATATATGTAAATTTATGCTACATATTTATTGGGCCGATTAACTTGTTTTTTGTCCGTTTATATGTAATATGTTTTAGTTACATATGTAAATAAAATTATTTTAATAAATGTTTTTAATCCTGTTATATATGAAAATTTACACATGTGACATGCTATATATACGTACTACCGTATGTTACATATGTAATAATTTATTGTTACATCTATGGATGTTTACATATGTAAAAATGTACATATTTATTTTTAAGAATATATTTAATAGCAAACTTCTTAAAAGTAGTTTTTTTTAATAATAGTTACATATTTAGTTTAAAATATTTTTAATAAGACATGTTTTCTCTAACCCTGTTACATATGAAAATTTACACATGTGACATGTTATATATATGTGATATCTTATGTTACATATGTAGTATCTTATTTTTACATATGTAATTACTAATGTTACTTAAATAAGAACTAATGTTACATATGTAATTTGATCACTTTTAGTTCTTTTTGTTGATAGAACTAATATATTTATAGTTACATATGTAATTTTAATATAATATGTATTTTCTAATTATAAAACATATGTAAATTTACATATGTATCATGTTATATGTATATAATATCTTTTTTTTACACATGTAATTACCTATGTTATTCATGTAAGTACTAAATAACATGTACAAGTATATATATAATCGAAATTGCAACCACTCCCACTCAAATAAATATCGCATATGTTTATTAGTTACATATGTACTTCTTATAAAAAATCGTTTTTAATGATATTACATATGTAATTTTTCCACTCACAATCTCATGAGACTTTATTTTTTAATATAATGACATTGATTGTTCGTACATATGTAATATGTTTTTTTTACATATTTAGATAAAACTATTTTTAAAATAATATTTGTTTTATAATCATGTTACATATGCAAATTCACATATTTATTATGCTTTATATATGTAATATTGTATCTTACATATGTAATAACTGCTGTTACATATAAAAAATTTTGTTTGTTTCATATTATATCTCACTATCTATATTACCCTATATATACATTTTACAACTTATGGTACCACTTTTAAAACATAGTGTACAACCCCCTAAAGCATACCCCTAAAGCATACATTGTACTGATTTTTATGCCTCATGTACAACCCCCTAAAGCATTGGTTTGGTGACCTACAGTGGTCTTCTACATTACACAGGAAACTCTTTACCCCTAAAAAATTACGCTCACGCCTCCCTTTTCTCTCCTCTCCACTCTTCCATGGTACGTTCAAGATAGGAGCCCCAACGATCGAAGATATTCCCCTCTGCAAGACCATCGACGATTTTCCCCTCTCCATGGTGCTGGTACGTTCTAGGTTTTTAGTCTTTTCCTGCGTTTTCCCCATATTCACGCCATCTTCCATACCTAATCTTTCTGGATCTTACTTGCTTTTGCTTTCAGGGAGACGGACACACCTCCACACCCCCCATCGATTTGCAGATCTTCCTCTTTCTCCTTGGTGTTTCTGTTCTTGCAATTTATGTACGAAGGTGAGTCAATTTTACATCTGTATCTTCGCAGTTCATCCCCTTTCCTTTCGTCTTTGTGAAATTAGTTTATTTTTGCCATGAATTGTTCGTACCCTTTTGCTTTTGGGGTACTGCATCGTGTTAAATTGGCGATTCAGGTGCCCTGCAAGAAGAATTCAAAAGTCATAGTTCTCTCCGACTTGCCTTCCGGCATTGGCGCCGCCATCCAACGAATCAACGATTGTACTTGAGATCGAATGTACAACTGAAGATCTAAACCATGTTGCATCTTCCGATGTTTTTTTCCCTAAATTAAGGTATGTCCTCTTCTCTCTGTGTACAACTGAAGATCTAAACCATGTTGCATCTCTCTGTAAACCATATTGCTTAAATCCGTGAACAAAGTTTCATCTTCCGGTTGTTCCTATGCTTTTTTGGTTACTTTTGGGTATTTTGTTTCCTAAATTAAGGTATGTTCTCTTTTCTCTGTAGCAGGTATAGGTTTATGTTGATTTAGGGTTTGTTGAGTGCTATCGGTGATGAATTCACTCAGGTAATCGGTTATCGTGTTGGCTTTTGTTACTACTGTACTGAGGTATATAAGAAATCCCTCTGTGAACTTTACATAAAGGGGATACTTTTGAAGTGATTTAGATATATTCTGGTGTTTGTTTCTAATCTGATGACATTTCATATTTTGTTTAATCGCAGATTTGAGGTCTCTTCTTCTTGCCCCCATCGGATCCAAAGGGATACAAACCTGGGTTCAAGGGAAATCAAGTAGCTTTGGATTATAAAAGGCAACATTTTGTTTTAGTTTCTTTTATTTTGTTGTCTTCCGTCCAAAAAGAAACTTTTGTTGTTCGTCGAGTCAAATTCCTATAAGATAGCATATGACAATTCATTGGGATTGAATGTTTATTTTAAAAGAATGCAGGAATCAAAACCGAAATCGGGTTTCACTTGCTTTCTTTTGGTGCTTTGAGGACAATAAGGTAATTTCTGCACCTGATGAAGTTGTGGTGATGAACTTAAATTATATAAGCCATTTATGTGTTGTGATTATTTGAAGTTTAGAGAGAACAGTGAGAGAGGGAAGTTGTGAAAGATTTTGCTGGCATTTGAAGATGATTTGGGTTTTGTGGTTTTTTCTAATTATTTGGACAGTTTGATCATTTATTGTTACATGTGCATATTCTTCTTAAGATTTTTAGTGCCTCATTTGGTTTTAAATTCTTTATGATAACGTGTATAACATTCTTATTGGATCTGTCCACAAACAGTTGGCGGAAGAGCAGAAGCATATAAGAAAGGATGGGGAGACCGGAGGAAAGCAGATCCGAAGTATCTGCGGTGGCGTTGGTAGTTTCCGACTGATGTGTTGGCGGTTCGTGATCTAGGTGGGGGCAGAGGTAGTTTAACTTTTACATTTCATGATTTACATTTCATCACAGTGGGCGTGTGCTTAGATGTGTATTTTTAAAGTGATTACCATCAGTCGTTGCTAATAGGGAGTTGAATTATTTTTCTACACAAAGTTGATAATAGGAAGCAATTGAGATTTTTTGAAATATACATGCCCTGTAGTCGTAAGGTTCTTTGGTTTGGGTGTATCTTGAAAATTTGTACAGGATCTTGATAGATTTATTAATCTGGTCACTTTAATTTATAGTTTGTTGAAGTTTATTGTTTTTGTAATCAATCTCATTGTATCTTTGGTTTGGTTACTAATGAATATGTGATTTGTATTATTGCTTTTCAGTCAAAACGTGCAACTGTGAGGCGTTGATAGTGCACACAAACTGTTTTTTTGAGTTGGCTTAATAATTAGAAAAAATTGCTTAGCAGCGATCGCCTAGGCGTCGCATCCGGTTATACATAGGAAGAGGGATTGTATTGCTTGGATTCTATTCAAAGGTAAATGTTAATTGTTTTGGTTTTAACGTATTAAATTCCACTCCCAGTTTTTTTTTTCTTTAGAGGATCCATGTGAAATTTTAAAGTATCTTCATGCTTGACCATCCTTTAGACTTCAGCGGCGGTTTTAAACCAATTATGGCTTGGCTAATCGCCTATTTACATGGGACGGCTCCGCGGCAACGCGCGGGTCGTCCTACTTGTAGATTTACATATGTAAACTTCTGTTACATATGTAAATTTTTGTTTCTTTTATGTTACATTTCATAATTTACATATGTAAAATTTTGTTTGTTTCATATTATATCTAGCTATCTATATAGATTTACATATGTAAACTTATGTTACATATGTAAAATTTCATTTGTTTTATGTTACATCTCATAATTTACATATGTAAAATTTTGTTTGTTTCATATTATATCTCATTATATATTTAATTTTACATATGTAGATTTATGCTACATATTCCGTAGACTGATTAACTTGTTCTTTCTCATATGTGAATGAATTTTGTTTGTTTCATATTATATCTCACTATCTATATAGATTTACATATGTAACTGTTGTTACATATGTAACATTTCGTTTGTTTTATGTTACATCTCATAATTTACATATGTAAAGTTCTGTTTGTTACATATTATATATCATTATATATTTAATTTTACATATGTAAATTTATGTTGCATATGTCGTGGACTGATTAACTTGTTTTTTTCGTATGTGAAAGGAATTTTGTGTCAAAGATAAAGACGATTATGAAGAACTGAAACATAACTAGCTTTTATATTTTTTGTCAGCTTGTTACATGTTTTGTTATGTTTCATGTTGGTTGTAACCGTTACTTATAAATTAATAAAATATATTTGTTATATTTTTGCTTTCACTTGTCCAGATAATTACATATGTAAACGCGAGTGTGTAGAATGTTTAATAGCAACTCTAATTTTTTTTACATATGTAAAACGCGCGCGTGTAAAATTTGTTATAACAATTATAAATTTATTACATATGTATACGCGCGTGTAAAATTTGTTATAACAATTCTTGTCTGGAAATAAAAAATATAAAAGAGAGAAATTTAAAAAGTGGAAGAGAAATTAAAAAGTAGGAAATATGATAATGATTGGGGTCTTGAAAATTGAAAAAGGAGAAGAGAGAAAATTGGTGTAAGATTACCACAATGCCCTTTTTGTACTTTTTAACCATTAAAATTAATCAAAAGAAAAGGAAAAAGTTAGATTCAATCTCATCAATTGATGAGATGAGATCAATGGTTATTATAGGGTTTCCAGGGTTTTCAAGATAAAAGTGGGTTTTCAAGGGATCCCCCTCCCCTATATATATATATATATATATATATATAGGGATGGTTATGGTGAAAACCACTCCGAATTGTGAAAACTTTCGAAACTCTTTGAAAACGGGGCCAAAAAGTTTTTTTTTCATTCAATTTTTTATGGTGATTCTTTAGGTTATAGGCTACCCCTAGGTGGAAAAAATCAAAAAAAAACCCGGCAATTTTTTTAAAAAAAAAATCTCAAAAAACGGTTGTTACATATGTAACCAATATATGTATACAATGTTACATATGTAACAAGACCGTTTTTTGACATTTAAAAAAAAATCCCCGAGGCGTTTTTTTGATTTTTTTCCACCTAAGGGTAGCCTATAACCTAAAGAATCACCATAAAAAAATTGAATGAAAAAAAAAGAACTTTTTGACCCCGTTTTTGAAGAGTTTTGGAAGTTTTCCCAACTCGGAGTGGTTTTCATTTTACCCTTCCTCTATATATATAGGGTAGGGATCAATGGAAAACCCCATATTTTTAGAAAACCTGGAAAAGCACTTTTTAACCATTGATTTAAAATTGATGGTTGAGATTAAAGGATGGCAAGATTGTAAAATGTATTGATTAAATGAAGGGCATAATATACAAATCATATTTTTATTAATAAATATTTTAATCAATTTTCTCTCTCCAATCACCTCTTTCTTAAAATATCTCTCTCTCCTTTAATTTCAAATTTCCAGGCCAAATTTTAGAAGAAAAAAAAACAAACCAAATTTACAAAAGAAAAAAAAATCGTTGATCACGAGTTCATCACCATAGGAACAATTGTTACA
>JBCNJP010011150.1:0-18028 GCA_039602395.1 Deinandra increscens subsp. villosa
TATACACACCTTACTAGGACTTATTGGTTCTAACCGACCTTCATTGCCCTACTAAACACACCTTATTGGGCCATCATTGGTCCTAAACATAATTTATTGGTTATATACACACCTTAGTGGGACTCATTAGTCCCAACTAAACACACCATATTGGGCCATAATTGGTCGTAAACACAACTTATTGGTTATATAAACACCTTATTAGGACTCATTGGTGCCAACTAACCCTCATTGTCCCTAAACCCACTTTATTGTGCCATCATTGGTCCTAAACACAACGTATTGGTTATATGCACACATTAGTGGGACTCATTGGTCCCAACTAAACACACCTTTTTGGGCCATAATTGGTCGTAAACACAACTTATTGGTTATATACACACTTTATTGGGACTCATTGGTCCCAACGGACCCTCATTGCCCTTAAACACACATTATTGGGCCATCATTGGTCCTAAACAAAACTTATTGGTTATATAAGACACACCTTACTAGGACTTATTGGTCCCAACCGACCCTCATTTCCCTACTAAACACACCTTATTGGGCCATCATTGGTCCTAAACATAACTTATTGGTTATATACACACCTTAGTGGGACTCATTAGTCCCAACTAAACACACCATATTGGGCCATAATTGGTCGTAAACACAACTTATTGGTTATATAAACACCTTATTAGGACTCATTGGTGCCAACTAACCCTCATTGTCCCTAAACCCACTTTATTATGCCATCATGGGTCCTAAACACAACGTATTGGTTATATGCACACATTAGTGGGACTCATTGGTCCCAACTAAACACACCTTATTGGGCCATAATTGGTCGTAAACATAACTTATTAGTTATATACACACTTTATTGGGACTCATTGGTCCCAACTGACCCTCATTGCCCTTAAACACACATTATTGGGCCATCATTGGTACTAAACACAACTTATTGGTTATATAAGACACACCTTACTAGGACTTATTGGTCCCAACCGACCCTCATTGCCCTACTAAACACACCTTTTTGGGCCATCATTGGTCCTAAACACAACTTATTGGTTATATACACACCTTAGTGGGACTCATTTGTCCCAACTAAACACACATTATTGGGCCATCATTGGTCCTAAACACAACTTATTGGTTATATACACACCTTACTAGGACTTATTGGTTCTAACCGACCTTCATGGCCCTACTAAACACACCTTATTAGGCCATCATTGGTCCTAAACATAATTTATTGGTTATATACACACCTTAGTGGGACTCATTAGTCCCAACTAAACACACCATATTGGGCCATAATTCGTCGTGAACACAACTTATTGGTTATATAAACACCTTATTAGGACTCATTGGTGCCAACTAACCCTCATTGTCCCTAAACCCACTTTATTGTGCCATCATTGGTCCTAAACACAACGTATTGGTTATATGCACACATTAGTGGGACTCATTGGTCCCAACTAAACACACCTTTTTGGGCCATAATTGGTCGTAAACACAACTTATTGGTTATATACACACTTTATTGGGACTCATTGGTCCCAACGGACCCTCATTGCCCTTAAACACACATTATTGGGCCATCATTGGTCCTAAACACAACTTATTGGTTATATAAGACACACCTTACTAGGACTTATTGGTCCCAACCGACCCTCATTTCCCTACTAAACACACCTTATTGGGCCATAATTGGTCGTAAACACAACTTATTGGTTATATACACACTTTATTGGGACTCATTGGTCCCAACTGACCCTCATTGCCCTTAAACACACATTATTGGGCCATCATTGGTACTAAACACAACTTATTGGTTATATAAGACACACCTTACTAGGACTTATTGGTCCCAACCGACCCTCATTGCCCTACTAAACACACCTTATTGGGCCATCATTGGTCCTAAACACAACTTATTGGTTATATACACACCTTAGTGGGACTCATTAGTCCCAACTAAACACACATTATTGGGCCATCATTGGTCCTAAACACAACTTATTGGTTATATACACACCTTACTAGGACTTATTGGTTCTAACCGACCTTCATTGCCCTACTAAACACACCTTATTGGGCCATCATTGGTCCTAAACATAATTTATTGGTTATGTACACACCTTAGTGGGACTCATTAGTCCCAACTAAACACACCATATTGGGCCATAATTGGTCGTAAACACAACTTATTGGTTATATAAACACCTTATTAGGACTCATTGGTGCCAACTAACCCTCATTGTCCCTAAACCCACTTTATTGTGCCATCATTGGTCCTAAACACAACGTATTGGTTATATGCACACATTAGTGGGACTCATTGGTCCCAACTAAACACACCATATTGGGCCATAATTGGTCGTAAACACAACTTATTGGTTATATACACACTTTATTGGGACTCATTGGTCCCAAATGACCCTCATTGCCCTTAAACACATATTATTGGGCCATCATTGGTACTAAACACAACTTATTGGTTATATAAGACACACCTTACTAGGACTTATTGGTCCCAACCGACCCTCATTGCCCTACTAAACACACCTTTTTGGGCCATCATTGGTCCTAAACACAACTTATTGGTTATATACACACCTTAGTGGGACTCATTAGTCCCAACTAAACACACATTATTGGGCCATCATTGGTCCTAAACACAACTTATTGGTTATATACACACCTTACTAGGACTTATTGGTTCTAACCGACCCTCATTGCCCTACTAAACACACCTTATTGGGCCATCATTGGTCCTAAACATAACTTATTGGTTATATACACACCTTAGTGAGACTCATTAGTCCCAACTAAACACACCATATTGGGCCATAATTGGTCGTAAACACAACTTATTGGTTATGTAAACAACTTATTAGGACTCATTGGTGCCAACTAACCTTCATTGTCCCTAAACCCACTTTATTGTGCCATCATTGGTCCTAAACACAACGTATTGGTCATATACACACATTAGTCGGACTCATTGGTCCCAACTAAACACACCTTTTTGAGCCATAATTGGTCGCAAACACAACTTATTGGTTATATACACACTTTATTGGAAATCATTGGTCCCAACGGACCCTCATTGCCCTTAAACACACATTATTGGGCCATCATTGGTCCTAAACACAACTTATTGGTTATATAAGACACACCTTACTAGGACTTATTGGTCCCAACCGACCCTCATTGCCCTACTAAACACACCTTATTGGGCCATCATTGGTCCTAAACACAACTTATTGGTTATATACACACCTTATTGGGACTCATTAGTCTCAACTAAACACACATTATTGGGCCATCATTGGTCCTAAACACAACTTATTGGTTATATACACACCTTACTAGGACTTATTGGTTCTAACCGACCTTCATTGCCCTACTAAAGACACCTTATTAGGCCATCATTGGTCCTAAACATAATTTATTGGTTATATACACACCTTAGTGGGACTCATTAGTCCCAACTAAACACACCATATTGGGCCATAATTGGTCGTAAACACAACTTATTGGTTATATAAACACCTTATTAGGACTCATTGGTGCCAACTAACCCTCATTGTCCCTAAACCCACTTTATTGTGCCATCATTGGTCCTAAACACAACGTATTGGTTATATGCACACATTAGTGGGACTCATTGGTCCCAACTAAACATACCTTTTTGGGCCATAATTGGTCGTAAACACAACTTATTGGTTATATACACACTTTATTGGGACTCATTGGTCCCAACGGACCCTCATTGCCCTTAAACACACATTATTGGGCCATCATTGGTCCTAAACACAACTTATTGGTTATATAAGACACACCTTACTAGGACTTATTGGTCCCAACCGACCCTCATTGCCCTACTAAACACACCTTATTGGGCCATCATTGGTCCTAAACATAATTTATTGGTTATATACACACCTTAGTGGGACTCATTAGTCCCAACTAAACACACCATATTGGGCCATAATTGGTCGTAAACACAACTTATTGGTTATATAAACACCTTATTAGGACTCATTGGTGCCAACTAACCCTCATTGTCCCTAAACCCACTTTATTGTGCCATCATTGGTCCTAAACACAACGTATTGGTTATATGCACACATTAGTGGGACTCATTGGTCCCAACTAAACACACCTTATTGGGCCATAATTGGTCGTAAACACAACTTATTGGTTATATACACACTTTATTGGGACTCATTGGTCCCAACGGACCCTCATTGCCCTTAAACACACATTATTGGGCCATCATTGGTACTAAACACAACTTATTGGTTATATAAGACACACCTTACTAGGACTTATTGGTCCCAACCGACCCTCATTGCCCTACTAAACACACCTTATTGGGCCATCATTGGTCCTAAACACAACTTATTGGTTATATACACACCTTAGTGGGACTCATTAGTCCCAACTAAACACACATTATTGGGCCATCATTGGTCCTAAACACAACTTATTGGTTATATACACACCTTACTAGGACTTATTGGTTCTAACCGACCCTCATTGCCCTACTAAACACACCTTATTGGGCCATCATTGGTCCTAAACATAATTTATTGGTTATATGCACACATTAGTGGGACTCATTTGTCCCAACTAAACACACCTTATTGGGCCATAATTGGTGGTAAACACAACTTATTGGTTATATACACACTTTATTGTGACTCATTGGTCCCAACGGACCCTCGTTGCCCTTAAACACACATTATTGGGCCATCATTTGTACTAAACACAACTTATTGGTTATATAAGACACACCTTACTAGGACTTATTGGTCCCAACCGACCCTCATTGCCCTACTAAACACACCTTATTGGGCCATCATTGGTCCTAAACACAACTTATTGGTTATATACACACCTTACTAGGACTTATTGGTTCTAACCGACCCTCATTGCCCTACTAAACACACCTTATTGGGCCATCATTGGTCCTAAACATAATTTATTGGTTATATACACACCTTAGTGGGACTCATTAGTCCCAACTAAACACACCATACTGGGCCATAATTGGTCGTAAACACAACTTATTGGTTATATAAACACCTTATTAGGACTCATTGGTGCCAACTAACCCTCATTGTCCCTAAACCACTTTATTGTGCCATTATTGGTCCTAAACACAACGTATTGGTTATATGCACACATTAGTGGGACTCATTGGTCCCAACTAAACACACCTTATTGGGCCATAATTGGTCGTAAACACAACTTATTGGTTATATACACACTTTATTGGGACTCATTGGTCCCAACGGACCCTCATTGCCCTTAAACACACATTATTGGGCCATCATTGGTCCTAAACACAACTTATTAGTTATATAAGACACGCCTTACAAGGACTTATTGGTCCCAACCGACCCTCATTGCCCTACTAAACACACCTTATTGGGCCATCATTGGTCCTAAACACAACTTATTGGTTATATACACACCTTAGTGGGACTCATTAGTCGCAACTAAACACACATTATTGGGCCATAATTGGTCGTAAAAACAACTTATTGGTTATATACACACCTTACTAGGACTTATTGGTTCTAACCGACCCTCATTGCCCTACTAAACACACCTTATTAGGCCATCATTGGTCCTAAACATAATTTATTGGGCCATCATTTGTACTAAACACAACTTATTGGTTATATAAGACACACCTTACTAGGACTTATTGGTCCCAACCGACCCTCATTGCCCTACTAAACACACCTTATTGGGCCATTATTGGTCCTAAACACAACTTATTGGTTATATACACACCTTAGTGGGACTCATTAGTCCCAACTAAACACACATTATTGGGCCATCATTGGTCCTAAAAACAACTTATTGGTTATATACACACCTTACTAGGACTTATTGGTTCTAACCGACCCTCATTGCCCTACTAAACACACCTTATTAGGCCATCATTGGTCCTAAACATAATTTATTGGTTATATACACACCTTAGTGGGACTCATTAGTCCTAACTAAACACACCATACTGGGCCATAATTGGTCTTAAACACAACTTATTGGTTATATAAACACCTTATTAGGACTCATTGGTGCCAACTAACCCTCATTGTCCCTAAACCCACTTTATTATGCCATCATTGGTCCTAAACACAACGTATTGGTTATATGCACACATTAGTGGCACTCATTGGTCCCAACTAAACACACCTTATTGGGCCATAATTGGTCGTAAACACAACTTATTGGTTATATACACACTTTATTAGGACTCATTGGTCCCAACAGACCCTCATTGCCCTTAAACACACATTATTGGGCCATCATTGGTCCTAAACACAACTTATTGGTTATATAAGACACACCTTACTAGGACTTATTGGTCCCAACCGACCCTCATTGCCCTACTAAACACACCTTATTGGGCCATCATTCGTCCTAAACACAACTTATTGGTTATATACACACCTTAGTGGGACTCATTAGTCGCAACTAAACACACATTATTGGGCCATAATTGGTCGTAAACACAACTTATTGGTTATATACACACTTTATTGTGACTCATTGGTCCCAACGGACCCTCATTGCCCTTAAACACACATTATTGGGCCATCATTTGTACTAAACACAACTTATTGGTTATATAAGACACACCTTACTAGGACTTATTGGTCCCAACCGACCCTCATTGCCCTACTAAACACACCTTATTGGGCCATCATTGGTCCTAAACACAACTTATTGGTTATATACACACCTTAGTGGGACTCATTAGTCGCAACTAAACACACATTAGTGGGACTCATTAGTCCCAACTAAACTTATTGGTTATATACACACCTTACTAGGACTTATAGGTTCTAACCGACCCTCATTGCCCTACTAAACACACCTTATTAGGCCATCATTGGTCCTAAACATAATTTATTGGTTATATACACACCTTAGTGGGACTCATTAGTCCTAACTAAACACACCATACTGGGCCATAATTGGTCTTAAACACAACTTATTGGTTATATAAACACCTTATTAGGACTCATTGGTGCCAACTAACCCTCATTGTCCCTAAACCCACTTTATTATGCCATCATTGGTCCTAAACACAACGTATTGGTTATATGCACACATTAGTGGCACTCATTGGTCCCAACTAAACACACCTTATTGGGCCATAATTGGTCGTAAACACAACTTATTGGTTATATACACACTTTATTAGGACTCATTGGTCCCAACAGACCCTCATTGCCCTTAAACACACATTATTGGGCCATCATTGGTCCTAAACACAACTTATTGGTTATATAAGACACACCTTACTAGGACTTATTGGTCCCAACCGACCCTCATTGCCCTACTAAACACACCTTATTGGGCCATCATTGGTCCTAAACACAACTTATTGGTTATATACAAACCTTAGTGGGACTCATTAGTCCCAACTAAACACACATTATTGGGCCATCATTGGTCCTAAACACAACTTATTGGTTATATAAGACACACCTTACTAGGACTTATTGGTCCCAACCGACCCTCATTGCCCTACTAAACACACCTTATTGGGCCATCGTTGGTCCTAAACACAACTTATTGGTTATATGCACACATTAGTGGGACTCATTGGTCCCAACTAAACACACCTTATTGGGCCATAATTGGTCGTAAACACAACTTATTGGTTATATACACACTTTATTGTGAGTCATTGGTGCAAACGGACCCTCGTTGCCCTTAAACACACATTATTGGGCCATCATTTGTACTAAACACAACTTATTGGTTATATAAGACACACCTTACTAGGACTTATTGGTCCTAACCGACACTCATTGCCCTACTAAACACACCTTATTGGGCCATCATTGGTCCTAAACACAACTTATTGGTTATATACACACCTTAGTGGGACTCATTAGTCCCAACTAAACACACATTATTGGGCCATTATTGGTCCTAAACACAACTTATTGGTTATATACACACCTTACTAGGACTTATTGGTTCTAACCGACCCTCATTGCCCTGCTAAACACACCTTATTAGGCCATCATTGGTCCTAAAAATAATTTATTGGTTATATACACACCTTAATGGGACTCATTAGTCCCAAATAAACACACCATATTGGGCCATAATTGGTCGTAAACACAACTTATTGGTTATATAAACACCTTATTAGGACTCATTGGTGCCAACTAACCCTCATTGTCCCTAAACCACTTTATTGTGCCATTATTGGTCCTAAACACAACGTATTGGTTATATGCACACATTAGTGGGACTCATTGGTCCCAACTAAACACACCTTATTGGGCCATAATTGGTCGTAAACACAACTTATTGGTTATATACACACTTTATTGTGACTCATTGGTCCTAACGGACCCTCATTGCCACTCATTGGTCCTAACGGACCCTCATTGCCCTTAAACACACATTATTGGGCCATCATTTGTACTAAACACAACTTATTGGTTATATACACACCTTACTAGGACTTATTGGTTCTAACCGACCCTCATTGCCCTACTAAACACACCTTATTAGGCCATCATTGGTCCTAAACATAATTTATTGGTTATATACACACCTTAGTGGGACTCATTAGTCCTAACTAAACACACCATACTGGGCCATAATTGGTCTTAAACACAACTTATTGGTTATATAAACACCTTATTAGGACTCATTGGTGCCAACTAACCCTCATTGTCCCTAAACCCACTTTATTATGCCATCATTGGTCCTAAACACAACGTATTGGTTATATGCACACATTAGTGGCACTCATTGGTCCCAACTAAACACACCTTATTGGGCCATAATTGGTCGTAAACACAACTTATTGGTTATATACACACTTTATTAGGACTCATTGGTCCCAACAGACCCTCATTGCCCTTAAACACACATTATTGGGCCATCATTGGTCCTAAACACAACTTATTGGTTATATAAGACACACCTTACTAGGACTTATTGGTCCCAACCGACCCTCATTGCCCTACTAAACACACCTTATTGGGCCATCATTCGTCCTAAACACAACTTATTGGTTATATACACACCTTAGTGGGACTCATTAGTCGCAACTAAACACACATTATTGGGCCATAATTGGTCGTAAACACAACTTATTGGTTATATACACACTTTATTGTGACTCATTGGTCCCAACGGACCCTCATTGCCCTTAAACACACATTATTGGGCCATCATTTGTACTAAACACAACTTATTGGTTATATAAGACACACCTTACTAGGACTTATTGGTCCCAACCGACCCTCATTGCCCTACTAAACACACCTTATTGGGCCATCATTGGTCCTAAACACAACTTATTGGTTATATACACACCTTAGTGGGACTCATTAGTCGCAACTAAACACACATTAGTGGGACTCATTAGTCCCAACTAAACTTATTGGTTATATACACACCTTACTAGGACTTATAGGTTCTAACCGACCCTCATTGCCCTACTAAACACACCTTATTAGGCCATCATTGGTCCTAAACATAATTTATTGGTTATATACACACCTTAGTGGGACTCATTAGTCCTAACTAAACACACCATACTGGGCCATAATTGGTCTTAAACACAACTTATTGGTTATATAAACACCTTATTAGGACTCATTGGTGCCAACTAACCCTCATTGTCCCTAAACCCACTTTATTATGCCATCATTGGTCCTAAACACAACGTATTGGTTATATGCACACATTAGTGGCACTCATTGGTCCCAACTAAACACACCTTATTGGGCCATAATTGGTCGTAAACACAACTTATTGGTTATATACACACTTTATTAGGACTCATTGGTCCCAACAGACCCTCATTGCCCTTAAACACACATTATTGGGCCATCATTGGTCCTAAACACAACTTATTGGTTATATAAGACACACCTTACTAGGACTTATTGGTCCCAACCGACCCTCATTGCCCTACTAAACACACCTTATTGGGCCATCATTGGTCCTAAACACAACTTATTGGTTATATACAAACCTTAGTGGGACTCATTAGTCCCAACTAAACACACATTATTGGGCCATCATTGGTCCTAAACACAACTTATTGGTTATATAAGACACACCTTACTAGGACTTATTGGTCCCAACCGACCCTCATTGCCCTACTAAACACACCTTATTGGGCCATCGTTGGTCCTAAACACAATTTATTGGTTATATGCACACATTAGTGGGACTCATTGGTCCCAACTAAACACACCTTATTGGGCCATAATTGGTCGTAAACACAACTTATTGGTTATATACACACTTTATTGTGAGTCATTGGTGCAAACGGACCCTCGTTGCCCTTAAACACACATTATTGGGCCATCATTTGTACTAAACACAACTTATTGGTTATATAAGACACACCTTACTAGGACTTATTGGTCCTAACCGACACTCATTGCCCTACTAAACACACCTTATTGGGCCATCATTGGTCCTAAACACAACTTATTGGTTATATACACACCTTAGTGGGACTCATTAGTCCCAACTAAACACACATTATTGGGCCATTATTGGTCCTAAACACAACTTATTGGTTATATACACACCTTACTAGGACTTATTGGTTCTAACCGACCCTCATTGCCCTGCTAAACACACCTTATTAGGCCATCATTGGTCCTAAAAATAATTTATTGGTTATATACACACCTTAATGGGACTCATTAGTCCCAAATAAACACACCATATTGGGCCATAATTGGTCGTAAACACAACTTATTGGTTATATAAACACCTTATTAGGACTCATTGGTGCCAACTAACCCTCATTGTCCCTAAACCACTTTATTGTGCCATTATTGGTCCTAAACACAACGTATTGGTTATATGCACACATTAGTGGGACTCATTGGTCCCAACTAAACACACCTTATTGGGCCATAATTGGTCGTAAACACAACTTATTGGTTATATACACACTTTATTGTGACTCATTGGTCCTAACGGACCCTCATTGCCACTCATTGGTCCTAACGGACCCTCATTGCCCTTAAACACACATTATTGGGCCATCATTTGTACTAAACACAACTTATTGGTTATATAAGACACACCTTACTAGGACTTATTGGTCCCAACCGACCCTCATTGCCCTACTAAACACACCTTATTGGGCCATTATTGGTCCTAAACACAACTTATTGGTTATATACACACCTTAGTGGGACTCATTAGTCCCAACTAAACACACATTATTGGGCCATCATTGGTCCTAAAAACAACTTATTGGTTATATACACACCTTACTAGGACTTATTGGTTCTAACCGACCCTCATTGCCCTACTAAACACACCTTATTAGGCCATCATTGGTCCTAAACATAATTTATTGGTTATATACACACCTTAGTGGGACTCATTAGTCCTAACTAAACACACCATACTGGGCCATAATTGGTCGTAAACACAACTTATTGGTTATATAAACACCTTATTAGGACTCACTGGTGCCAACTAACCCTCATTGTCCCTAAACCCACTTTATTGTGCCATCATTGGTCCTAAACACAACGTATTGGTTATATGCACACATTAGTGGGACTCATTGGTCCCAACTAAACACACCTTATTGGGCCATAATTGGTCGTAAACACAACTTATTGGTTATATACACACTTTATTGGGACTCATTGGTCCCAACGGACCCTCATTGCCCTTAAACACACATTATTGGGCCATCATTGGTCCTAAACATAACTTATTGGTTATATAAGACACACCTTACTAGGACTTATTGGTCCCAACCGACCCTCATTGCCCTACTAAACACACCTTATTGGGCCATCATTGGTCCTAAACACAACTTATTGGTTATATACAAACCTTAGTGGGACTCATTAGTCCCAACTAAACACACATTATTGGGCCATCATTGGTCCTAAACACAACTTATTGGTTATATAAGACACACCTTACTAGGACTTATTGGTCCCAACTGACCCTCATTGCCCTACTAAACACACCTTATTGGGCCATCGTTGGTCCTAAACATAACTTATTGGTTATATGCACACATTAGTGGGACTCATTGGTCCCAACTAAACACACCTTATTGGGCCATAATTGGTCGTAAACACAACTTATTGGTTATATACACACTTTATTGTGACTCATTGGTCCCAACGGACCCTCATTGCCCTTAAACACACATTATTGGGCCATCATTTGTACTAAACACAACTTATTGGTTATATAAGACACACCTTACTAGGACTTATTGGTCCCAACCGACCCTCATTGCCCTACTAAACACACCTTATTGGTTATATACACACCTTAGTGGGACTCATTAGTCCCAACTAAACACACATTATTGGGCCATTATTGGTCCTAAACACAACTTATTGGTTATATACACACCTTACTAGGACTTATTGGTTCTAACCGACCCTCATTGCCCTGCTAAACACACCTTATTAGGCCATCATTGGTCCTAAACATAATTTATTGGTTATATACACACCTTAATGGGACTCATTAGTCCCAAATAAACACACCATATTGGGCCATAATTGGTCGTAAACACAACTTATTGGTTATATAAACACCTTATTAGGACTCATTGGTGCCAACTAACCCTCATTGTCCCTAAACCACTTTATTGTGCCATTATTGGTCCTAAACACAATGTATTGGTTATATGCACACATTAGTGGGACTCATTGGTCCCAACTAAACACACCTTATTGGGCCATAATTGGTCGTAAACACAACTTATTGGTTATATACACACTTTATTGTGACTCATTGGTCCTAACGGACCCTCATTGCCACTCATTGGTCCTAACGGACCCTCATTGCCCTTAAACACACATTATTGGGCCATCATTTGTACTAAACACAACTTATTGGTTATATAAGACACACCTTACTAGGACTTATTGGTCCCAACCGACCCTCATTGCCCTACTAAACACACCTTATTGGGCCATTATTGGTCCTAAACACAACTTATTGGTTATATACACACCTTAGTGGGACTCATTAGTCCCAACTAAACACACATTATTGGGCCATCATTGGTCCTAAAAACAACTTATTGGTTATATACACACCTTACTAGGACTTATTGGTTCTAACCGACCCTCATTGCCCTACTAAACACACCTTATTAGGCCATCATTGGTCCTAAACATAATTTATTGGTTATATACACACCTTAGTGGGACTCATTAGTCCTAACTAAACACACCATACTGGGCCATAATTGGTCGTAAACACAACTTATTGGTTATATAAACACCTTATTAGGACTCACTGGTGCCAACTAACCCTCATTGTCCCTAAACCCACTTTATTGTGCCATCATTGGTTCTAAACACAACGTATTGGTTATATGCACACATTAGTGGGACTCATTGGTCCCAACTAAACACACCTTATTGGGCCATAATTGGTCGTAAACACAACTTATTGGTTATATACACACTTTATTGGGACTCATTGGTCCCAACGGACCCTCATTGCCCTTAAACACACATTATTGGGCCATCATTGGTCCTAAACATAACTTATTGGTTATATAAGACACACCTTACTAGGACTTATTGGTCCCAACCGACCCTCATTGCCCTACTAAACACACCTTATTGGGCCATCATTGGTCCTAAACACAACTTATTGGTTATATACAAACCTTAGTGGGACTCATTAGTCCCAACTAAACACACATTATTGGGCCATCATTGGTCCTAAACACAACTTATTGGTTATATAAGACACACCTTACTAGGACTTATTGGTCCCAACTGACCCTCATTGCCCTACTAAACACACCTTATTGGGCCATCGTTGGTCCTAAACATAACTTATTGGTTATATGCACACATTAGTGGGACTCATTGGTCCCAACTAAACACACCTTATTGGGCCATAATTGGTCGTAAACACAACTTATTGGTTATATACACACTTTATTGTGACTCATTGGTCCCAACGGACCCTCATTGCCCTTAAACACACATTATTGGGCCATCATTTGTACTAAACACAACTTATTGGTTATATAAGACACACCTTACTAGGACTTATTGGTCCCAACCGACCCTCATTGCCCTACTAAACACACCTTATTGGGCCATCATTGGTCCTAAACACAACTTATTGGTTATATACACACCTTATTGGGACTCATTAGTCCCTACTAAACACACATTATTGGGCCATCATTGGTCCTAAACACAACTTATTGGTTATATACACACCTTACTAGGACTTATTGGTTCTAACCGACCCTCATTGCCCTACTAAACACACCTTATCAGGCCAGCATTGGTCCTAAACATAATTTATTGGTTATATACACACCTTAGTGGGACTCATTAGTCCAACTAAACACACCATATTGGGCCATAATTGGTCGTAAACACAACTTATTGGTTATATAAACACCTTATTAGGACTCATTGGTGCCAACTAACCCTCATTGTCCCTAAACCCACTTTATTGTGCCATCATTGGTCCTAAACACAAGGTATTGGTTATATGCACACATTAGTGGGACTCATTGGTCCCAACTAAACACACCTTATTGGGCCATAATTGGTCGTAAACACAACTTATTGGTTATATACACAATTTATTGGGACTCATTGGTCCCAACGGACCCTCATTGCCCTTAAACACACATTATTGGGCCATCATTGGTCCTAAACACAACTTATTGGTTATATAAAACACACCTTACTAGGACTTATTGGTCCTAACCGACCCTCATTGCCCTACTAAACACACCTTATTGGGCCATCATTGGTCCTAAACACAACTTATTGGTTATATACACACCTTAGTGGGACTCATTAGTCCCAACTAAACACACATTATTGGGCCATCATTGGTCCTAAACACAACTTATTGGTTATATAAGACACACCTTACTAGGACTTATTGGTCCCAACTGACCCTCATTGCCCTACTAAACACACCTTATTGGGCCATCGTTGGTCCTAAACATAACTTATTGGTTATATGCACACATTAGTGGGACTCATTGGTCCCAACTAAACACACCTTATTGGGCCATAATTGGTCGTAAACACAACTTATTGGTTATATACACACTTTATTGTGACTCATTGGTCCCAACGGACCCTCATTGCCCTTAAACACACATTATTGGGCCATCATTTGTACTAAACACAACTTATTGGTTATATAAGACACACCTTACTAGGACTTATTGGTCCCAACCGACCCTCATTGCCCTACTAAACACACCTTATTGGGCCATCATTGGTCCTAAACACAACTTATTGGTTATATACACACCTTATTGGGACTCATTAGTCCCAACTAAACACACATTATTGGGCCATCATTGGTCCTAAACACAACTTATTGGTTATATACACACCTTACTAGGACTTATTGGTTCTAACCGACCCTCATTGCCCTACTAAACACACCTTATCAGGCCAGCATTGGTCCTAAACATAATTTATTGGTTATATACACACCTTAGTGGGACTCATTAGTCCAACTAAACACACCATATTGGGCCATAATTGGTCGTAAACACAACTTATTGGTTATATAAACACCTTATTAGGACTCATTGGTGCCAACTAACCCTCATTGTCCCTAAACCCACTTTATTGTGCCATCATTGGTCCTAAACACAAGGTATTGGTTATATGCACACATTAGTGGGACTCATTGGTCCCAACTAAACACACCTTATTGGGCCATAATTGGTTGTAAACACAACTTATTGGTTATATACACACTTTATTGGGACTCATTGGTCCCAACGGACCCTCATTGCCCTTAAACACACATTATTGGGCCATCATTGGTCCTAAAAACAACTTATTGGTTATATAAAACACACCTTACTAGGACTTATTGGTCCTAACCGACCCTCATTGCCCTACTAAACACACCTTATTGGGCCATCATTGGTCCTAAACACAACTTATTGGTTATATACACACCTTAGTGGGACTCATTAGTACCAACTAAACACACATTATTGGGCCAACATTGGTCCTAAACACAACTTATTGGTTATATACACACCTTACTAGGACTTATTGGTTCTAACCGACCCTCATTACACACCTTATTGGTCCATCATTGGTCCTAAACATAATTTATTGGTTATATACACACCTTAGTGGGACTCATTAGTCCCAACTACACACACCAAATTGTGACATAATTGGTCGTAAACACAACTTATTGGTTATATACACACCTTACTAGGACTTATTGGTTCTAACCGACCCTCATTGCCCTACTAAACACACCTTATTAAGCCATCATTGGGCTTAAACACACATTATTTGGCCATCATTGGTGCTAAACACAACTTATTGGTTATATAAGACATACCTTACTAGGACTTATTGGTCCCAACCGACCTCATTGCCCTACTAAACACACCTTATTGGGCCATCATTGGTCCTAAACACAACTTATTGGTTATATACACACCTTAGTGGGACTCATTAGTCCCAACTAAACACACATTATTGGGCCATAATTGGTCGTAAACACAACTTATTGGTTATATACACACTTTATTGTGACTCATTGGTCCCAACGGACCCTCATTGCCCTTAAACACACATTATTGGGCCATCATTTGTACTAAACACAACTTATTGGTTATATAAGACACACCTTACTAGGACTTATTGGTCCCAACCGACCCTCATTGCCCTACTAAACACAACTTATTGGTTATATACACACCTTAGTGGGACTCATTAGTCCCAACTAAACACACATTATTGGGCCATCATTGGTCCTAAAAACAACTTATTGGTTATATAAACACCTTACTAGGACTTATTGGTTCTAACCGACCCTCATTGCCCTACTAAACACACCTTATTAGGCCATCATTGGTCCTAAACATAATTTATTGGTTATATACACACCTTAGTGGGACTCATTAGTCCCAACTAAACACACCATATTGGGCCATAATTTGTCGTAAACACAACTTATTGGTTATATACACACCTTATTAGGACTCATTGGTGCCAACTAACCCTCATTGTCCCTAAACCCACTTTATTGTGCCATCATTGGTCCTAAACACAAGGTATTGGTTATATGCACACATTAGTGGGACTCATTGGTCCCAACTAAACACACCTTATTGGGCCATAATTGGTCGTAAACTCAACTTATTGGTTATATACACACTTTATTGGGACTCATTGGTCCCAACGGACCCTCATTGCCCTTAAACACACATTATTGGGCCATCATTGGTCCTAAACATAACTTATTGGTTATATAAGACACACCTTACTAGGACTTATTGGTCCCAACCGACCCTCATTGCCCTACTAAACACACCTTATTGGGCCATCATTGGTCCTAAACACAACTTATTGGTTATATACAAACCTTAGTGGGACTCATTAGTCCCAACTAAACACACATTATTGGGCCATCATTGGTCCTAAACACAACTTATTGGTTATATAAGACACACCTTACTAGGACTTATTGGTCCCAACTGACCCTCATTGCCCTACTAAACACACCTTATTGGGCCATCGTTGGTCCTAAACATAACTTATTGGTTATATGCACACATTAGTGGGACTCATTGGTCCCAACTAAACACACCTTATTGGGCCATAATTGGTCGTAAACACAACTTATTGGTTATATACACACTTTATTGTGACTCATTGGTCCCAACGGACCCTCATTGCCCTTAAACACACATTATTGGGCCATCATTTGTACTAAACACAACTTATTGGTTATATAAGACACACCTTACTAGGACTTATTGGTCCCAACCGACCCTCATTGCCCTACTAAACACACCTTATTGGGCCATCATTGGTCCTAAACACAACTTATTGGTTATATACACACCTTATTGGGACTCATTAGTCCCAACTAAACACACATTATTGGGCCATCATTGGTCCTAAACACAACTTATTGGTTATATACACACCTTACTAGGACTTATTGGTTCTAACCGACCCTCATTGCCCTACTA
>JBCNJP010011151.1:0-18021 GCA_039602395.1 Deinandra increscens subsp. villosa
ATAATAGTCTTCAAATTTGAACAGTTTGGGAACTTTCTAAGTAGTCCCAATCTCATTATCGTAGTTCAACAGAGTCTGCATTTGCGATTGAATCGCAGCGAATGCTTGGTAATCCGACATTTTGAAAAATTGAAATTTACAGTTTGGTCCGAACTCTTCACAAACTCTAATGAACTGTCTGAACTTGGTTACACTTTCCGAACTTCCTCCGAACTCTTACCAAACTTAGTCTTTCAGAAATGTATCCGAACTCCTTCCGAACACTGGATATCCGAACCCTTATAATGACCAATACCGAACTCTCTCCGAACTATTCCGAACTCGATCGGAACTCCCTCCGAATGTGATACGAACTCTCACCGAACAGAATTTTGACCGAACTCTAACCGAACTCCAAGTTCGGAGCGGTTATCGGGACGAACTTGAGGTTCGGACACTCGAAAAATCCGAAAAGTTCAAACTCTCAGAAAAACGGGAACTCACGAGCACCAGATGATCAAACGAATGAAAAACACTTGAAACAAGGATTTTGAACGTAAAGCATGATGTACAATGAGCAGCTTTTCAGAAACAAAGGATTTAGAGATGAAAACACAAGATGAAACGAAGTTTTAACAACACAAATGACCAAATCGAACTGAGCAACACCAGATAACTCTGATACCACTTAAAAACGCTAGAGCAGATGGATCGTGATCAGTTTGACATCATTGTGTAAGCTAAACGATTAACAATTCGTGTAAATAAAACTCAATCTCTCATTCAGTAAACTGGTACAAATTACAAAGAGACTCAGAGTTGTTTCACACTACAAAACACACACATAAACAAAATTCGTTACAGATTTTAAACCTATCAACCTATTTATAGATATACGACTGTCCGAACCCTACAGCTGGTCTGAACCCTAGGTTCGGCCTAGGTTCGGCCTGGGTTCGGCTAGGGTTTGGCCTTCAGGTCTTTGTTGAGATCTGGAACTTCACAAAAGCTTTGTCTGATCCTGCATGTTGCCACATTCAGGTACTAACAGATCAGACTCATCAACTGAGGATTTGAATATAAAACAAGCAGTGCCACTGGTAGGTGCAGCAACTGACATATCCAATACATACAAACCTTCTTTTCGGGGTGCTCGTAGCAAAATCATTTCCTCGGGAATTTTAACTTCAGATTTAAGTATAATTGCCTCTCTCTCTCATTAAACAAGACATTTAACCTCTTGTCACACATTTGTGAAACACTAAGCAGGTTAAAGTTTAATGTACCAACAAGATTAACTCTATCAAAGCTTACCGAACCATTTGTAACATATCCTCTAGCTGAGATGTACCCTTTGTTGCTGCCAAAGGAAACAACTCCTCCATTGAATAATTTTGTGTTTTCTATAATGTTTTTATTTCCTATCATGTGATTGGTGCATCCACTGTCAAAGATCCACAGTCGATCTTGACTTTTATTTTACACATGCACATGTCACAAATTTATTAGTTTTTGTAAGGGACCAAAGTCTTTGTGGTCTTGGGTCTTCCCAATGCATCATTATACTTGTACTCGTTTAGTACTAAAGTATTCAAAACAGGTTGCTCAGTGAGCAAATCATCATTTTCAAAGTCTATGTTTTGATAAGAACTCTGTTGATGAAGTTTCTCACTTCCTATTTATGATTTTCTCTCCAATGCTTTTATTCTCTAAACTCTCTAAACTTTCTCTGTTTATTTGACTCAGTTTTTGCAAAATCATTTGTTGGAAATTGATTATGACTTGAAACTCTAGTTCTTTATGGTGAAGCAGCATACTTATGTGATGGAAAGCTATTTTTAACAAATTTAGCACTTTGAAGTGGAGCAGTGGAACTTCCGCTTAAACTAGTCAAAAATTCATTTTGACCAAAATTTCTTTCTGTTTGGAAAAAGTTGCGAGGATTGACTTTTCCTCTTGAAGGATTCCTCCTTCCTTGACTTTCAAACACCTCATAATTTTCACTAAACTTCACATATGGTCTTTATTTCAAAGCAGTGACATACATGAAGTTTTTCTTGTTTTCCGGTTGAACTTGAGTTCGAGCGAAGAATTGTTCGGCTTAAACTTCAGCCGGAAATTTGTTTTGCTTAAAAACTAAGAAATTTCCATTTCGTTCATTACCAATTAAAACCTGATTTGAATTTGATTCAAAATGCTTAACTGTATGACTCTTAACAGGTGAAACTTTTCTTGTTAGCTTCTTAGCCAGATTTTGAATTTTCACGGTTTTAGGTTTTACAGCTTCGTTTCTTTTCAGAGGATTAAAATAGCAATCTGTTGCCAAATGACCAATTTTTCCACAAACTATACACTATGGGATTCTAGGAGAATCACATGCTTGAGTGTATCTAGGGGACTTCTCATTAGTTTCTTGACTGAAAACAGTTCTTCCAAAACTTTGACTTTTGCCAGTTTTAACATTTTCAACATGTTTACCTCCAACTTTTGAATCTTTTAGTTTATAAATTAGGTGGAGGTACTTCAAGCCTTGGTTTCCAATTTTTTGATTGATCAACTGCTGCAGAGGTGCTTGCTGCAGTGATTTCAGTTTTGACAGTTTCATAGTTTTCTTCAACCGCTGTTTCAGATGCAGTGTTATCAACAACTAAGCTGACTGTGCTATCAGTTTGTAGGGCAGGAATTGGCTCAATGATAGGTAAGTAGTCACATGGTGGCTTAACAGAAGTGTAACCAATCCCATTTTTGCCATACATAGCACCCTTCCATAGATTTTCAACCTTCTCATTGGCCTTTTGCAATTTATTACAAGTAAATTTAGCTTTAGTTAACTTCACCTCAAGAGTGCACACATCTACCTTAACTTGTAGTGTCTCCTTTCTTTAGGTATTTAGCTTGGAGATTAAGTCATCAATCTGAGTCTCTAGATTTGAGTTTGTTTGTTTCAGTTTCTCAATCTCTTCATTTAAAGCAGTTACTTTAAAAATACATGAGTTTTCTATCTTTCTAAAGCATTCTTTTAATTCTTTGAGGTTTGAAACTTCTTCCATTAACTCGGAATTGTGATTCCTGTATCTTTCCACTTGTTCAATGCAAGCAGGAGAGCACATGTGTGTTAACACATTTTCAGGAATGGGTTTTACCTGAGATGGTGACTCTTTCTTCGCCATGAGTGCATGATTGATTGGCTCAAATCTGCAATAACATGATCCCAGTCAACAAACTCCGTTTGGTTAGCCACAACAGCAGTTGAGTTACTGTTGTTTCCACTTTCACTTGGTTTTAGTGGTGTTGGCTATGAACTTGTTGAACCATTGGTGTTGTTGTTCTTGTAGCTGTTGTTGTTGTGATGATTGCTTCCTTGACTCTTCCCATGAGCTTGATTCTGTTACTGACCTTCCTTTCTTGAACTTGAACACTCCCTTGCAAAATGACCCAGTTGACAGTTATAACACCTGACCTTACTTTTGTCAAGACAATAGGTGTATTTTTGGCTCCTTTTTAAGTTCTCCCAGTTCGTTTATAGAAACATTGGGCTCTTACTGAGACCATAGCAAGTTGTGTCATAGTGTCAATCTCTTCTAAGTCATCTGTTCCAATTCACTCAAGATCTTCACGTGTGAAGTTGGAGTGTGAGTCAGAAACTACAAAAGCATGATGGTTGTTCTCAAAGTTATGAGACACAGTATTAGAAAAAATTGAGTTTATGCTTCTTTGGGTTTGAAATTCAGTGGTTACAACAGCAGTGGACTGAGGCTGAGATGCTTCAGATGCTGAGCCTTCTTTAAGGTTAATCTCCATCTCATAGGCACATAGGATGCCGTGGTGTTCGCTCAATTTCATTTTCTTTAGGTTTTTTGCACTCTCTTATGCTTACTGAATAAACAGTCCACATTGAAGGTAGTGACCTAAGAAATTTTCTATTTACATCAACCTGTTCTAGAGTTACACCAGCTCTTTGAAGATCATCAGGTAGAGAAACAAATCGAAGGTACTGGTTTTCATGGTTTCATCAGATTTGCAACTGAAGTTTTCATATGTTTGTTTCAAAATGTCCTTTTTATTTTCTTTTACCTCACATTTACCTTCATACATATCATTAAGAGCATTCCACAGTTCAAAAGCCGTTTTATATCCCTTTAAACCAATTAATATGGAGTTAGGTAGTGCAACTTGCAAGGTCCAATGGGCCTTGA
This sequence comes from Deinandra increscens subsp. villosa, assembly GCA_039602395.1. NCBI lineage: Eukaryota > Viridiplantae > Streptophyta > Magnoliopsida > Asterales > Asteraceae > Deinandra > Deinandra increscens. The sequence goes on from JBCNJP010011151.1 coordinate 4,176, forward strand.
AGTTTGGCTCGAGTTGTTTATGGTCTATGTCGGTAAATTTGTCAAGTGGTTTTGGAATGTGAACATTTTCATCATCAACAGATGGTACAGTTACAATAATGGGACCAACAGCCATAGATTTCCAAATACGGTGATCCAAGCTACGAACAAGCCCTTCCATACGGAGCTTCCATGTGTCGAAGTCCTCTCGAATGAACATGGGAGGTTTGTTGGTGCTACCGTTTGAGTTTACGAGACTGAGATCGTTCATTTTGTAAATCTTTTGAGAAAGAAAAGCTTAAAACAGTAAAGCAGACAAGTAAATATCAACTTTGAAGCATTGGAAGTCTTCAAAGTGAGAGCCAAAGCTCTGATACCACTTGCAAGATCGATATTACTTAACACCTAATTAAGTTACAAGATTTACTTGCAAGATTAACCTTGCGAAATTAAGTTAATCTTCACTTTACTCTAGCAACTAACACTTGTGAATAATAGTTGTTTGCATGAATATAGTAGCATACTCGGCACTATTTACCTTAACTCAACAATATATATTACACAGTGATAAGGATCAAAACATCTGTGTACAAGATTGAAGACGAGCTATGTTATATATAGTGCTAAAGGAAATCAATGATAGCCATTTGTAACATCTCCTCTAGCTGAGATGTACCCTTTGTTACTTCTGTAGGATCGCTAAAAGTTAGAGTTAAACTTAAACAAAGCCCTTTACTTGCAAATATAACCCTGCGGAATTAAAATTATATTTCACTTTACTCAAGCAATATTAAGTTCTTGTGTATAATGTAAAAGCTTGATTTGCAGAAATATAGTAACAACAAAGTATCAAATACTCGGCACTAATTGCATTAACTCGAAGCTACACTATTACAAATTGTTCAAGAACTGATAACAAAAAAGATGACAACTGTGTGTAAACTAAGAGTTAACTAAGCTATATATAGTGCTGATGAGGTCAATGACAGCCATTGATCTCATGCGATCTAATCTAGACCGTAAACTAAAAAGTTAAATACAAACTACCAAAAGAATAAACATCGACAATTGGAATATCTTGCGTGTTTGCAGCACCATACTACTTTAGGAAAGCGGCTTGAATCAGATATAGAAGCATATGAGAAGCTTTTGCAGGATTGGACTTGCTGAAAAGACATCTCAGGAAAAGTCCGGTTGAACTCATTATCTGGTGGATAATAGAGTTCACCCGGAATATTCGCTAGTAGACAAAACAGCTTCTTTCCGCTTGAACTGCCAGTTCCGCTTGAAGTGAGAATTCCGCTTCAACTTCAACTTCAGCCAAAACTGTCAGGACCGATTTCACATCGAGAGTCTCGATCTTGAGCAAGAACGAAGGTGAGATTGGGAGGAGACGGGATGATGAGAATCAAAGATAATACATGACAAGTAAATGATAAAACAAACGATTCATTGATTATTGCTGAAAGATTACAACGAACCGAATGATTACAAAACTCGTCATAGGAAATCCATGGTCACATTGGGTTGAGCTCAAACCCAATGTGTGACTCTCTCTCTAGAAATGATAGCTCACATCTCTCTAGATCATCCTTATTCATCTTATTCATCATTATTCATCATTATTCATCATCTATCTAATGGAGCACGGTTTCACTAGTTCAGATATCGCGTGAGGGTTTATTTGATCCTTACAGAGGGTCAGTTTGGGCCAATGAGTCCTAATAAGGTGTGTATATAACCAATAAGTTGTGTTTAGGACCAATGATGGCCCATTAAGGTGTGTTTAGGGGCAATAAGGGTCATTTGGGACCAATGAGTCCCAATAAGGTGTGTATGTAACTAATAAGTTGTGTTTAGGACCAATGATGGCCCAATAAGGTGTGTTTAGGGGGAAATGAGGGTTAGTTGGGACCAATGAGTCCCGATAAAGTGTGCATATAACCAATAAGGTGTACATAGGACCAATAAGGTGTGTTTAGGGGAAACGAAGGTCAGTTGGGACCAATGATGGCCAATAAGTTGTGTTTAGGACCAATGATGGCCCAATAAAGTGTGCTTAGGTGGCCAGTTAGGACTAATGAGTCACAATAAGGTGTGTCTATAACCAATAAGATGTATATACTACCAATAAGGTGTGTTTAGGGGAAACGAGGGTCAGTTAGGACTAATGAGTCCCAATAAGGTGTGAATGTAACCAATAATGTCAGGACCGATTTCACATCGAGAATCCCGATCTTGAGCAAGAACGAAGGTGAGATGAAGGAGACGGGATGAAGAGAATCTAAGATAATAAATGACAAGAAAAAAAAACAAACGATTCATTGATTATTGTTGAATGATTACAACGAACCGAATGATTACAAACTCGTCATTGGAAATCCATGGTCACATTGGGTTGAGCTCAAACCCAATGTGTGACTCTCTCTCTAGAAATGATAGCTCACATCACTCATTATTCATCCATTATTCATCTTTTTCATCATCTAACAAATGAAGCTATCCCTTCCTATTTATAGAGAGCCCATGTGCTCACTAGCCCACTAACTAGCTAACACACATAAAATGAGCTAAATACAAATAAAACAAATGACATAATTATTATTAATTAAATCAAAGATGATTTAATTAATATGAAGCTTGACTCGCTCGAACCGATCTTCCGTTGACTTTTACGTTGACCGTTGACCCAAACGGTTGACTTTTCCAGAAAACGTCTTCGGTCCAAACTTGCAAGCCTCGAGCATCACAACCCGCGTCTCTGAATCAAATCACAATGGATTCTTCAACCGAATTATTCGAGAATAGATTTGATGGCGTCAGTCACACTTATTAAAAGTTCCAACAATTCCCCCTTGACTGACGCTGTCAAATCTGTCATACTGGTGAAGAACCGCTCTGTCGTGCATCTTCGAAGAATAACTGATAAACCGGAATCTTTCTGTTGTAAAGGTTCCCCCTTTGAATAAGCTTCTTCTGTTCTTGTTGCACCAGTTGAGATCCAAGTGCTGCAGTTCACTCGGTTCACACGGTCGGGTACAATACTAAGAATGCTGAACGTTGGAGAGAAAATCGCAACAAATCGAATCAGATAAACCAATCAATCACTGAAAATGCTCCAACTTCTGATAATCGACCCGATAATCCAAATCCATAGAAGTTCCCCCTTTTCTCTAGATCCCTCTGAAAACATCCGATGCGGAAGCGGAAAATCAGATGCAGAGAGTGGAACCGTTCCGCTCAGTTCCGAAGAGAAAACGGTACAGAAATCCTGAAATCGGACAATCTTGCGAAAAACCGGAAGCCGGGTACAGACAGTTGTGAATGATCCATAAATACTGAACTTGTTCCGCGTGACTGGGTTGGATGCGAAAATAATGTCAAATCAGTGAAAAACTGAGTTCCCGAGCGTAAACGAGAAATTTATTCATAACCGGAGTCTTCATAATTTTGGGCGAAGAAAATCGGGCTCGGAAAAAATATTCCGTGAAGAATTCTGAGTTAAACGGTGCAATTTGGAATGAATCTGAGAAGACCGTAAATTTTATTCAAGTAACGGCCTTCCGTTAGAGATTAAACGGAATATTCCAATATTTAACTGAGATTCCAGTTAATTCGGTTAGATGACATCAACGCTGCATCAGCTAAACAACTTGGAGTGAGACATAACGAAACAGTTGCAGACTTAACCGAGAAGCGAAACCAATCCGTCAGTGGTCGTTAGCTAACGTGGTCTTGACGTCAACAAAAACTAGAAACCCGATCGAATAAACGGAATAAAACCATGACCACTAAAATATTTTCAAAATTTTGTTGCGGCGTTATCTCTTTATTCTTGTAGAAAAATTGATGAGAAAAAGCCCGCAATTAATAAAATTGCTGAAAATAATTAATTAGTGGTATTAAATCTCCAAGAAAATCCATAATCCATGTGTAATTCCCTCAACCAATCAGATTTCAGCAATAAAAGACCATAATCCGTGTGATAGAAAACTGGCCAATCAAAAAGGAGATTCCTTTTAAAATCTACGGTCCATATTAATTGAAATGGAAGGACCAGATGGCGATCCCCGTGAAGAAGGTATCCTCCAATCAGATTCAAGCTGAGAAAGCACAACATATGATCCAATGGCTCACGTCTGTTGCATCTAACGGCTGTGAGAGAGGGATCCGTGTGATGTTTATTGCAGCCAACCAGAGAGCGACAGCCAGGGCAGCCTTAACGGCTCTTTTGATTAGGCGGGTCCCATGCCAACTTTCCTTCATCCAATCAGACCACGACAACATACTAGGGTTGACCAAGGGAAACCGACAGATTTAGGAGAGAGACATTCTCCTCAAGCCACTCAGCGCTGGACACGTCAGCTTGTGTCATCCTCAACCTTCGAAACCCTAGTCTGGTCGGATTCATCACCGGAAAATCAAATACGTCGCCGGAAAAGCGTAATCAGGTCATATCTCACATGATACTTGATCGTTTTTAACGATTTTTATACCCCTGGATTCGTAGCTCGATGCTCTACACATCTATACGAACAGAATCCACCGAAAACAATTTGGGTAAAAACCCAGATGTCGAGATAAGTCGAGATCGCCAAAGATACGAGGTCGCCAACACTTATTCGAGGTCGCCAACCCTTAATCGAGATCGCCAACCATGAAATCGCTAAGATTATTCACGAAATCGCCAAGAATCGAGTGAAATCGCCAAGACCTAACCTGAAATCGCCAAGACAAGCTTCAAAGACACCCGAGGTCGCCAAGGCAATCTTCAAGCTCACCTGAGATCGCCAAGTACATCTTCATCAGCTATGAAATCGCCAAGGCAATCTTCAAGAAAAATGAAGAACACCAAGAACACCGTGAAACACACACTACTGTGTGTTTCTCCAGATCAGCCCAAACCGTTGTGTTTCAGACAAAACCGATGCTCCCAATGGATCCGGAATGCGTTTTCCTTCAAGATTCATACTTTATTTCATCCAAAAACACTGATTAAAACACCAAAAACTCAGAATCAAAGCTCTAAAAAATCTTCAAAACCCCAAAAACGGGAAAACTCTAACTCCTTTATTTTTTCAGCTCAGATCTCGGATTTCTTCACTGATTTGAACATATGGAGCATGAAATCACTCCCAAATGAACCCAATAACAAGAATATATCATCAGATTCATCCAGAAATCATCAATCAGCTCCAAAAATAAGAAAAAGATAGAAAAAGTCTCCAAAGTGGGTTTTTCAATCAGCACTTCATTCAAGCTCAAAATCACAGATTCGAGTGACCAGATTCACGGTGAGATGAATCTGATCGGTACCCGCTCTGATACCATTTGTCAGGACCGATTTCACATCGAGAATCCCGATCTTGAGCAAGAACGAAGGTGAGATGAAGGAGACGGGATGAAGAGAATCTAAGATAATAAATGACAAGAAAAAAAAAACAAACGATTCATTGATTATTGTTGAATGATTACAACGAACCGAATGATTACAAACTCGTCATTGGAAATCCATGGTCACATTGGGTTGAGCTCAAACCCAATGTGTGACTCTCTCTCTAGAAATGATAGCTCACATCACTCATTATTCATCCATTATTCATCTTTTTCATCATCTAACAAATGAAGCTATCCCTTCCTATTTATAGAGAGCCCATGTGCTCACTAGCCCACTAACTAGCTAACACACATAAAATGAGCTAAATACAAATAAAACAAATGACATAATTATTATTTATTAAATCAAATATGATTTAATTAATATGAAGCTTGACTCGCTCGAACCGATCTTCCGTTGACTTTTACGTTGACCGTTGACCCGAACGGTTGACTTTTCCAGAAAACGTCTTCGGTCCAAACTTGCAAGCCTCGAGCATCACAACCCGCGTCTCTGAATCAAATCACAATGGATTCTTCAACCGAATTATTCGAGAATAGATTTGATGGCGTCAGTCACACTTATTAAAAGTTCCAACAAATAAGTTGTGTTTAGGACCAATGATGGCCCAATAAGGTGTGTTCAGGGGCAATGAGGGTCAGTTGGGACCAATGAGTCCTAATAAGGTGTGTATATAACTAATAAGGTGTACATAGGACCAATAAGTTGTGTTTAGGGGAAATGAGGGTTAGTTTGGACCAATGAGTCCCAATAAGGTGTGTATGTAACCAATAAGTTGTGTTAGGACCAATGATGGCCCAATAAGGTGTGTTTAGGGTCAATGAGGGTCAGTTGGGACTAATGAGTTCCAATAAGGTGTGTATGTAACTAATAAGTCGTGTTTAGGACTAATGATGGCCCAATAAGGTGTGTTTAGGGGAAATGAGGGTTAGTTGGGACCAATGAGTCCCAATTAGGTGTGTATATAACCAATAATGTGTATGTAGGACCAATAAGGTGTGTTTAGGGGAAACGAGGGTCAGTTGGGACCAATGAGTCCCAATAACGTGTGTATATAACCAACAAGGTGTGTTTAGGGGAAATGAGGGTCAGTTGGGACCAATGATGCCCCGATAAGGTGCATATATATATATATATATATATATATAGGGTTAGGTTCAAATGAGAATCAACTGGTTTTGAGATCTTTTTAAAACCATTCTGGGCCACTAATTTTCCGGAGGGACCACTCAAATTCATAGGGGGGATTTCCTTATACATAACTAGTGGCTCATAATGGTTCTCAAAAGTTCCTAAAACCATTTGGTTCTCAAATGATCTTCTCCCTATATATATATATATATATATATATATATATATATATATATATATATATATAGGGTTAGGTTCAAATGAGAACTTTTTGTTTTGAGAACTTTTGAGAACTAAATCTTAACCACTAATTTCAGGTGGGGACAATTATAATTCATGGGGGGTTTTTCCATATATATAAACTAGTGGCTTAGAATGTACTTTTTAGTTCTCAAACTCAATTGGTTCTCAAATGATCCTCATATATATGTCTGGAATTAATTAGGATACAATTATCATTAAATTTATTGCTTAATATTCTATTTTACATTTAATGATCATTTTAAAGGTACGTTTGAAATACTATTATATCTATGTCTGGAATTAATTGAGTTTATATTAAATCCGATAAATGCTGTCACGTCCTTATTAGGTGAGATGCTTTCACCCGGATCGATCATATTAATCCCCAAATTACCTCCCACCATTTTTCAAATTTCCCCCAAATTCATTGATCAATTCCTATTCCATCTCACCAAAATTTTATCACCAAAACGATTCATCACTCTCTTCTTCCCTATCACTAAAAATTCCTCTACAAGATTCATCACACTATCATCTTTAAGAGATCACTACCTAATTCCCGTCAGTATTAATTTCACTGTCATCTCCAGGAGAGCATTTGTTTCATCTCAATTATTTCATCTCAATTATTTCATCTTAATTATTCCATCGCATTTATTACATTCTCTATTTATTTCATTACAAGATTCATCTCATTTAACAATGGATCATGAAAGTGAAGCATTGAAGGATCTTAATGACCATACATATAATAGTGAAGGCGAATACAATGATGATTATTCACAAGAGAGTGAAGAATAGGAAATGGATAACAATGATGATTCTTCGAAAGAAGAGAAAATGGATAACAATGATGCCCAAGTCGACGACCGTCCTCCCCAAGTTACTGAGAATGAGGAAGCCACAACCTCTACTCCCCACTCAAACAAGGAGGGGTTGAAGCGGTTGGCAAAGTGGCGTACCAAATTTGAGAAAAATAGTGGGGAAAAATGGCCACTAACATTTGATGCGCTGGGAAGGATTGGCGGGGATCATAGACCCAAAATTTTGAGTTTTATGGGAGACATTGCAAGGTCAGAGGTTAGATTGAAGTATCTACAATGGAGGAAGGTGCCAAAAGAGGACAAGAACAAGATGTGGGTAGGGATTCAGGTTATGAAACAGATTAAACATTTTCTCATATTAAGTTTGTTATTGAATTCCATGTGACTGAAAAATTTTGTCATATGTTATTTTTTCAGCAATTATCCAAAATTGATGATTGTCGAAGGAATGCTATAATGGTACGGCTTGGTGGGTTGCTAAGGAGTTTTAGAAGAAAGATGTTCGAAAAACACATTCGTCCCAACCTAGCAAAATCCACCGTGCTTGTGAAAGATCCAAATATGTATCGCGCTATGGTGAAAAAGAAGACTGGGACAGATTTGTAGCATATACAAAATCTAAAGAATTCAAGATTTTTATTCAATTCAAACTGTAGATTTTGATTAGTTAAGGTAAGTGTTTATTAATGAGATTATAATTATATATTCTACTGTTTTGTTGGAAAGTGTTGGTCCGGGATCAACAACCGTTCACGATATTTTAATCTCGTACAAGTGTGGAATCCTTGTACAAGACCGATTCAAGAGAAAGTAGATGAAATAGATTTGATATAGATGATAAACAACAAAAGATCAAATCTTGAATGAAGAATGCACTTTCTTTGAGTAGTGAATACGATCGTAAATACAATCAGAATCAGAAAATCGTAAACAACCACTCCCTGTAATCATAAACTACTTGGGTTTATATACTACCCTTTACATAACCCTAAGCCCAATCATAAACTCATAAGAAATCCGGTCCAAGAAAGCCCAAGTCGTAAACATCTTGTAGGCCCAATCGTGAATACCTAAGCCCATTAACAAGTAAGCCCACATCTAATGTTCATGCCTCAAATGTATAGCCCAACAATCTTCCCCTAGGCATGAACCATTAGACTGTCTAAGGAAGACATAAATCAAATCTGAACGTATGAGCTTCTTTCCTTGACCACCAACCTTTCTCCACAATTAGATTTGTCGTGCCATGAAACATACCCACCCATATAGTATTCTCCATGTCATGTTCATCACCAAGTATTGGACGGGATGCCAGGAGCTTGATATCATTCTCTCCGAATCTCAGCAAATCAATGGGATCATACATGCGGAACTCTCTTAGCTTCTTGCACACAACCACCACCTCATATGTTGTAGGATCAAAATACCAGCTATTAATATTCTTTACAAGCGTATGGTCTTCTATTTCATCAAGCATGTTGATAACTCGAGTCCGTTTGGTGGGAGGACACCTCATTTCACCAATTGGCTCATCGGTGACAGGATCTGCTCCGGTTTCAACCCACTTTGCAGCCTTCAGATCAAAGTTTGCAAAGTTTTCCTCCATCTGAGCTATCAAATTGTTACGAACCAGATTACCATGATTGTTGTTCCACCTGTTAATGAACGGTGCCCTCAGCAAGTTTCTCAACTCTGTTTCAGTCCATGAGTGGAAATGACCTCTTGATCGGTAGTACTCGACTGGACTATATCCATCTCTCACCACAGCAAATAATTCCTTTTCAGCATCATAAAACCAACACAGAATTGGTTCCCGGCTCCCCTTCTTGTCTAATTCACTCTCTCCCACATCTATGGAGTACAGCGTAGGGGTAGGACATTTGAAGAACTCTTTGAACCAATTGACTTGTCTTTCAGGAGCCTTTGAAATAAATCTTCCACCACGAACATACTCAGACATCTCAATTGTGTCATCTCCTTCATCTTCATGTATTGCACTTATATCTTGAATTCCTTGAGATGAGCTTTGACCATGGTCACCAGATGCTTTTGACTCAACAACACCTTTCAACTCTGAATGCTTCTTCTTCAGATCCATCAAGGTTTCATACAAGAACTTAAGCCTTAGCTTGTTAGCAGCCTCGTTCTCTTTCAAATTCTTGTTTTCATTTTTAAGTGCTTTTATCTCATTTTAACGCATTCTGTTTTGAGACATAAGATAGTTAATTTGAGGATCAGCACTTAACCTCATCTCAATTGTGAGATCAGATGCTCCCACAGCAGCCTGAAAAGGTCGGAAGCTTGGAATAGTTGGTGGCAGACTTGACTCAGTGGAGAAGCTTACTCTTACTGGACTGGGTTCTACAAAAGTGTTGTCAACCTCCATAAATTGCCTTTCTTCATGAACTGGGCTATGTTCATTTAAAAGAGGACTTTCAGTCTGTATGGGAGTTGATTCTAGTACATCAACCTGACGATCAGCCTGGGGTGTGCTTTTTTCATTGGTAGGTTCAGATGCATCAACATTTTGTGCATTGACATGTGTATGTTCAAATACCATCAGGCTTGAGGTAGTTTTCTGGAATTTGAATCTGATGGCTCTGGGATCTGACTTCTTCCTTGGTGATGGCTCACGCACAGGAATTAGCTCTTCAAAAACATCCTCCAATTCAAATTGAACATCTAACTCTTGTGGAACTGAACCACTGCTGGAAAAGGAGTTCAAGTCATTCCTCGCTCTCTTGTGACTGATGGGCCCCAGATCCCCATAGATGTCATCATTTAGGTTCTCATGCTCAGGAAAGATGTCATCCATCACATTTTCCTCATCATACGGGATATTCTCCGCTTCTTCTTGAACATTCACTGGAACAGTTGCTGTCACATCATGGTCTTCAGCAACTGTCACATTGACTGGATGTACTTCTGGTTCAGAATCAGTTTCTTGTTGCTCTTGTTCCCTTGGAACTTCAGGAAAGGCACCCCTTTTAGACCATTCTAGTCGCCCTTGAAAGCTATTCTTTCCCTTTCTGTCTTGAGTTTGCAAGCCGAACACACCGTTATCCATGAACTTGATATCCAACTTCTCTATTCTTTCTTCTATCATGGGATATTTCTTCATGACCACCATCTGCACAAATCTTGGTGTCATCAGGAATTGTTCTCTGGCGCTCAAGTCAGCATTGCCAATCCAATCTAGCAGCATCATTTTTGAGAAATTGAAGTTCCAGTCTAAGGCTAATGCAACAAACGATGTGCCATGCAGTTTGTTTAGCTGATCAAAACTTGTTCTCTTCCCCAAGAAGGATTTCTGCATGTAATGAGCCAGACACCTCCAGTAGTGCGGCAATAACTTCTTGAAAATGGGAGGGAACTTTCCTTCATATCCTAAGGATTGAGCACCTTCTAACACAGCAGCCTTTGAATACTCTATTAGATCTTCAGCACTGTCATTAATGTTCAAACCCTGACGAATGTCTTCTTAAAGAATCACAACTGGTCGGTTCTGAATGGTTGCAGTGATTCTTGTCTTGTCAGCATTTGCTCTCGCTGTACCCCAGAATTCTCTGACAAGCTGCTCATCGATCAGCACACTTGTCCGCAGAGCATGATTAATTTTGCAGACATTTAATCCTGCCACCAGAGAATAAAATAGCTGCATATGTCTTTCTGGAGGATCATCAAGATAGGCCGGGAGGCAATGATCTCTTTCAAAATGAATTTTTTCATCAAGCATGTCTTCCGCCATCTGATAAACCAAGAAAAATGCATCAGGCTTAAACTCATCAACATGAAATTATGTTCGTCAACAATGTCATGAAGTTCAAATGATTATTACATTTAACTTGTTAAGTTCTGAAAACAAAACTCAATTTAAACATTCAAGAAAAAAATATTTGATCTTGAAACACAAATTGACAAACACCTTTAATTTTAACTTAAAATGATTGAGTTCGATGATATTTTTAATAAACACTAGGTGTTTACGATTTTAATTTAAAAATAAGTGAGTTTACGATTCACAACTTGGGTTTACGATCAGACATGCGGGTTCACGATCGGGTCAGACGGAAACACAATGTCCAGTCGTAATCTCTTGAATTAACCCTAGGCCCGATCGTAAACAGAGTCGTAAACGAGGGATCGTAAACTCGGATCGTAATCTACGATCGTAAACACCAATCGTCATCTTCTCCAACACGACGGTCGTAAATGCCCAAAACCTCCATTAACATACCTGCAATAAACTCGTAAACATGTTAATACCCAATAAACATGTACAAAGAACATTTACGACTACCTTTTTCGATTAATACAAACACCCGCGGCTTCTAAACACAAGAAATCTACTCGAAATGTGTAGAAAACCTGCTGATGATCACCGAGTGAAGAACAACACAAAAATCGTAAATAGCCCGATGAAATGAAGTGAAAACAGTCGATTGATGAGGCTTTCTTTGTCGGAAAATGATTGCGAGAGTGTTGGTGTGCTCGGGTTACACGGAGGGTGGTCGGAGGTGGCTGAGATCGATTTTCCGGTGACTGACGGTGGTTAGGGTTTGCTTTGGGGCGGAGGTCGTAAACGAGAGAGAAAGAAAGAACCGTAAATGGGAGAGGGGATCGGAAATGAGAGTTAAGGGTTTTTGTTAAACAAAATTTTTCACTTTGGCCCCTCATGTTTCGAAAACATTTTAAAACCTCCCAAACTTCTATTAAATGTGAATTCTCATGAAAACATGTTAACTTTGAAGAATTTGAGAATTACAAAGCTTCCCCTCAGACTTATACCCTGATTATCTGATCTAGATCATAAAAAAATTAAATTTTAAACATTCAAAAGGTTAAACAAATAATAAAATAAAAATGCACAAAATTAAGATAATCTAAAACCGAGATAAAAACATACTTACCTTGAAGTTGATGTTTTTCATGGATCAAACCAGACAAATCTTTGACTGAGGAACCCTTTTCAGCTTCCGTTACTCGACGCTCTAGACGATTGCCCAAACTTTTTTTGAAACCTTATAAACTCACATCCAGATAAAAAAAATTTAAGTGCTTAATTATGGTACATAATTACCGTCATGTTTAACTATCCCCACACCCAATTGTTCATAGCAAAACCTACCCAACCTCAGAGTTTATTGAGGATTCACAAACCCCCAACTTGAGGAACCATGCAACACCGTCATGACAAACACTTATTTTGTTAATTATCAGTTGGTGATCAGGTCGGCCGCATAAGCACGCAGAGAATACCAAACACAATAATTATTTTTATTTTATTTTATTTTATTTTTTTTATTTTTTTATTTATTTTTTATTTTTCATTTTTCTTTTTGAATGAGGTGTTGTCATAACAGCAGAACATGGCGTGTGAGAGAGTGAATACTAGGTGGATACCACTCTCAACCCATTTTTGCTGGGACTCAGTTTTTTTTTTAAACTATGTAAACTAGGATGGAAACCTAAACATATATAGAAGTTAAGTTTACTGCACTTACTTGGATGGTCATAGTTTTTGATTTTTGATTTAGCTTACCGACACATCATCTTTGAGCCATCTTTCACTTCAGCCTTACACGTGTCAGTCTCCGATTGTCTTGGAAATTTATATCACTTCCTGCCAACTCAAGGCAAACAAAAGACTTCATAAAAACCTCAAACAAATTTTTCAGATTTTCTGAAACATTGACATTTCTTCCCCTGTTTTATATGAGGCTTTTGAAACAAAAACACCTTTTTTTTAATTGTTTTTTCTAAATATATATATATATATATATAATATATATATATTAAAATAAACTTAAAGCAAAAGCAGAACTATATACAAAAAGTTTTGATCAGATCATTCCTCGAAGGCAATCATCCTTAGGCCTTCAACACACATTTCAAAATTGGAACGAGTGAAGGGTTTTGTGAAAAGGTCTGAAACATTTTGATCTGAGCTTACCTTTTCCAATTGAATCAACTTCCTATCATAGCAATCACGGATAAAATGTACCTTGATGTCTATATGCTTTGTTTTGGAATGTTGAACAGGGTTTTTGACAATTTGCAGAGTAGCAGCATTATCACAAAAAATTGGAGTGTTAATGAATTCCATACCGTAGTCTGTTAGCTGATTTTGAATCCATACTACCTGCGAGCATCCAGCTGATGCTGCCACATATTCAGCTTCTGCAGTTGACTTAGACACGGTATGCTGCTTCTTACTCTGCCAGGAGATGAGTCTGTCTCCCAAGTACTGACATCCTCCAGTTGTAGATTT
>JBCNJP010011152.1:0-18011 GCA_039602395.1 Deinandra increscens subsp. villosa
ACTAAACACTCCTTATAGGGCCATCATTGGTCCTAAACACAACTTATTGGTTATATACACACCTTAGTGGGACTCATTAGTCCCAACTAAACACACATTATTGGGCCATCATTGGTCCTAAACACAGCTTATTGGTTATATACACACCTTACTAGGACTTATTGGTCCTAACCGACCCTCATTGCCCTACTAAACACACCTTATTGGGCCATCATTGGTCCTAAACACAACGTATTGGTTATATGCACACATTAGTGGGACTCATTGGTCCCAACTAAACACACCTTATTGGGCCATAATTGGTTGTAAACACAACTTATTGGTTATATACACACTTTATTGGGACTCATTGGTCCCAACTGACCCTCATTGCCCTTAAACACACATTATTGGGCCATCATTAGTCCTAAACACAACTTATTGGTTATATAAGACACACCTTACTAGGACTTATTGGTCCCAACCGACCCTCATTGCCCTACTAAACACTCCTTATAGGGCCATCATTGGTCCTAAACACAACTTATTGGTTATATACACACCTTAGTGGGACTCATTAGTCCCAACTAAACACACATTATTGGGCCATCATTGGTCCTAAACACAACTTATTGGTTATATACATACCTTACTAGGACTTATTGGTCCTAACCGACCCTCATTGCCCTACTAAACACACCTTATTGGGCCATCATTGGTTCTAAACATAACTTATTGGTTATATACACACCTTAGTCGGACTCATTAGTCCCAACTAAACACACCATATTGGGCCATAATTGGTCCTAAACACAACTTATTGGTTATATACACACCTTAGTGGGACTCATTAGTCCCAACTAAACACACATTATTGGGCCATCATTGGTCCTAAACACAACTTATTGGTTATATACACACCTTACTAGGACTTATTGGTCCTAACCGACACTCATTGCCCTACTAAACGCACCTTATTGGGCCATCATTGGTCCTAAACACAACGTATTGGTTATATGCACACATTAGTGGGACTCATTGGTCCCAACTAAACACACCTTATTGGGCCATAATTATTCGTCAACACAACTTATTAGTTATATACACACTTTATTGCGACTCATTGGTCCCAACTGACCCTCATTTCCCTTAAACACACATTATTGGGCCATCATTGGTCCTAAACACAACTTAGTGGTTATATAAGACACACCTTAGAAGGACTTATTGGTCCCAACCGACCCTCGTTGCCCTACTAAACACTCCTTATAGGGCCATCATTGGTCCTAAACACAACTTATTGGTTATATACACACCTTAGTGGGACTCATTAGTCCCAACTAAACACACATTATTGGGCCATCATTGGTCCTAAACACAGCTTATTGGTTATATACACACCTTACTAGGACTTATTGGTCCTAACCGACCCTCATTGCCCTACTAAACACACCTTATTGGGCCATCATTGGTCCTAAACACAACGTATTGGTTATATGCACACATTAGTGGGACTCATTGGTCCCAACTAAACACACCTTATTGGGCCATAATTGGTTGTAAACACAACTTATTGGTTATATACACACTTTATTGGGACTCATTGGTCCCAACTGACCCTCATTGCCCTTAAACACACATTATTGGGCCATCATTGGTCCTAAACACAACTTATTGGTTATATAAGACACACCTTACTAGGACTTATTGGTCCCAACCGACCCTCATTGCCCTACTAAACACTCCTTATAGGGCCATCATTGGTCCTAAACACAACTTATTGGTTATATACACACCTTAGTGGGACTCATTAGTCCCAACTAAACACACATTATTGGGCCATCATTGGTCCTAAACACAACTTATTGGTTATATACATACCTTACTAGGACTTATTGGTCCTAACCGACCCTCATTGCCCTACTAAACACACCTTATTGGGCCATCATTGGTTCTAAACATAACTTATTGGTTATATACACACCTTAGTCGGACTCATTAGTCCCAACTAAACACACCATATTGGGCCATAATTGGTCCTAAACACAACTTATTGGTTATATACACACCTTAGTGGGACTCATTAGTCCCAACTAAACACACATTATTGGGCCATCATTGGTCCTAAACACAACTTATTGGTTATATACACACCTTACTAGGACTTATTGGTCCTAACCGACACTCATTGCCCTACTAAACGCACCTTATTGGGCCATCATTGGTCCTAAACACAACGTATTGGTTATATGCACCCATTAGTGGGACTCATTGGTCCCAACTAAACACACCTTATTGGGCCATAATTATTCGTCAACACAACTTATTAGTTATATACACACTTTATTGCGACTCATTGGTCCCAACTGACCCTCATTTCCCTTAAACACACATTATTGGGCCATCATTGGTCCTAAACACAACTTATTGGTTATATAAGACACACCTTAGAAGGACTTATTAGTCCCAACCGACCCTCGTTGCCCTACTAAACACTCCTTATAGGGCCATCATTGGTCCTAAACACAACTTATTGGTTATATACACACCTTAGTGGGACTCATTAGTCCCAACTAAACACACATTATTGGGCCATCATTGGTCCTAAACACAACTTATTCGTTATATACACACCTTACTAGGACTTATTGGTCCTAACCGACCCTCATTGCCCTACTAAACACACCTTATTGGGCCATCATTGGTCCTAAACACAACGTATTGGTTATATGCACACATTAGTGGGACTCATTGGTCCCAACTAAACACACCTTATTGGGCCATAATTGGTTGTAAACACAACTTATTGGTTATATACACACTTTATTGGGACTCATTGGTCCCAACTGACCCTCATTGCCCTTAAACACACATTATTGGGCCATCATTTGTCCTAAACACAACTTATTGGTTATATAAGACACACCTTACTAGGACTTATTGGTCCCAACCGACCCTCATTGCCCTACTAAACACTCCTTATAGGGCCATCATTGGTCCTAAACACAACTTATTGGTTATATACACACCTTAGTGGGACTCATTAGTCCCAACTAAACACACATTATTGGGCCATCATTGGTCCTAAACACAACTTATTGGTTATATACATACCTTACTAGGACTTATTGGTCCTAACCGACCCTCATTGCCCTACTAAACACACCTTATTGGGCCATCATTGGTTCTAAACATAACTTATTGGTTATATACACACCTTAGTCGGACTCATTAGTCCCAACTAAACACACCATATTGGGCCATAATTGGTCCTAAACACAACTTATTGGTTATATACACACCTTAATGGGACTCATTAGTCCCAACTAAACACACATTATTGGGCCATCATTGGTCCTAAACACAGCTTATTGGTTATATACACACCTTACTAGGACTTATTGGTCCTAACCGACCCTCATTGACCTACTAAACACACCTTATTGGGCTATCATTGGTCCTAAACACAACGTATTGGTTATATGCACACATTAGTGGGACTCATTGGTCCCAACTAAACACACCTTATTGGGCCATAATTGGTTGTAAACACAACTTATTGGCTATATACACACTTTATTGGGACTCATTGGTCCCAACTGACCCTCATTGCCCTTAAACACACATTATTGGGCCATCATTGGTCCTAAACACAACTTATTGGTTATATAAGACACACCTTACTAGGACTTATTGGTCCCAACTGACCCTCATTGCCCTACTAAACACTCCTTATAGGGCCATCATTGGTCCTAAACATAACTTACTGGTTATATACACACCTTAGTGGTACTCATTAGTCCCAACTAAACACACATTATTGGGCCATCATTAGTCCTAAACACAACTTATTGGTTATATACATACCTTACTAGGACTTATTGGTCCTAACCGACCCTCATTGCCCTACTAAACACACCTTATTGGGCCATCATTGGTTCTAAACATAACTTATTGGTTATATACACATCTTAGTCGGCTTCATTAGTCCCAACTAAACACACCATATTGGGCCATAATTGGTCCTAAAAACAACTTATTGGTTATATACACACCTTAGTGGGACTCATTAGTCCCAACTAAACACACATTATTGGGCCATCATTGGTCCTAAACACAACGTATTGGTTATATAAGACACACCTTACTAGGACTTATTGGTCCCAACCGACCCTCATTGCCCTACTAAACACTCCTTATAGGGCCATCATTGGTCCTAAACACAACTTATTGGTTATATACACACCTTAGTGGGACTCATTAGTCCCAACTAAACACACATTATTGGGCCATCATTGGTCCTAAACACAACTTATTGGTTATATACATACCTTACTAGGACTTATTGGTCCTAACCGACCCTCATTGCCCTACTAAACACACCTTATTGGGCCATCATTGGTTCTAAACATAACTTATTGGTTATATACACACCTTAGTCGGACTCATTAGTCCCAACTAAACACACCATATTGGGCCATAATTGGTCCTAAACACAACTTATTGGTTATATACACACCTTAGTGGGACTCATTAGTCCCAACTAAACACAAATTATTGGGCCATCATTGGTCCTAAACACAACTTATTGGTTATGTACACACCTTACTAGGACTTATTGGTCCTAACCGAAACTCATTGCCCTACTAAACGCACCTTATTGGGCCATCATTGGTCCTAAACACAACGTATTGGTTATATGCACACATTAGTGGGACTCATTGGTACCAACTAAACACACCTTATTGGGCCATAATTGGTTGTAAACACAACTTATTGGTTATATACACACTTTATTGGGACTCATTGGTCCCAACTGACACTCATTGCCCTTAAACACACATTATTGGGCCATCATTGGTCCTAAACACAACTTATTGGTTATATAAGACACACCTTACTAGGACTTATTGGTCCCAACCGACCCTCATTGCCCTACTAAACACTCCTTATAGGGCCATCATTGGTCCTAAACACAACTTATTGGTTATATACACACCTTAGTGGGACTCATTAGTCCCAACTAAACACACATTATTGGGCCATCATTGGTCCTAAACACAACTTATTGGTTATATACATACCTTACTAGGACTTATTGGTCCTAACCGACCCTCATTGCCCTACTAAACACACCTTATTGGGCCATCATTGGTTCTAAACATAACTTATTGGTTATATACACACCTTAGTCGGACTCATTAGTCCCAACTAAACACACCATATTGGGCCATAATTGGTCCTAAACACAACTTATTGGTTATATACACACCTTAGTGGGACTCATTAGTCCCAACTAAACATAAATTATTGGGCCATCATTGGTCCTAAACACAACTTATTGGTTATGTACACACCTTACTAGGACTTATTGGTCCTAACCGAAACTCATTGCCCTACTAAACGCACCTTATTGGGCCATCATTGGTCCTAAACACAACGTATTGGTTATATGCACACATTAGTGGGACTCATTGGTACCAACTAAACACACCTTATTGGGCCATAATTGGTTGTAAACACAACTTATTGGTTATATACACACTTTATTGGGACTCATTGGTCCCAACTGACCCTCATTGCCCTTAAACACACATTATTGGGCCATCATTCGTCCTAAACACAACTTATTGGTTATATAAGACACACCTTACTAGGACTTATTGGTCCCAACCGACCCTCATTGCCCTACTAAACACTCCTTATATGGCCATCATTGGTCCTAAACACAACTTATTGGTTATATACACACCTTAGTGGGACTCATTAGTCCCAACTAAACACACATTATTGGGCCATCATTGGTCCTAAACACAACTTATTGGTTATATACATACCTTACTAGGACTTATTGGTCCTAACCGACCCTCATTGCCCTACTAAACATACCTTATTGGGCCATCATTGGTTCTAAACATAACTTATTGGTTATATACACACCTTAGTCGGACTCATTAGTCCCAACTAAACACACCATATTGGGCCATAATTGGTCCTAAACACAACTTATTGGTTATATACACACCTTAGTGGGACTCATTAGTCCCAACTAAACACAAATTATTGGGCCATCATTGGTCCTAAACACAACTTATTGGTTATATACACACCTTACTAGGACTTATTGGTCCTAACCGAAACACACCATATTGGGCCACAATTGGTACTAAACGCACCTTATTGGGCCATCATTGGTCCTAAACACAACGTATTGGTTATATGCACACATTAGTGGGACTCATTGGTACCAACTAAACACACCTTATTGGGCCATAATTGGTACCTTAGTGGGACTCATTAGTCCCAACTAAACACACATTATTGGGTCATCATTGGTCCTAAACACAACTTATTGGTTATATACACACCTTACTAGGACTTATTGGTCCTAACCGACCCTCATTGCCCTACTAAACACACCTTATTGGGCCATCATTGGTTCTAAACATAACTTATTGGTTATATACACATCTTAGTCGTACTCATTAGTCCCAACTAAACACACCATATTGGGCCATAATTGGTCCTAAACACAACTTATTGGTTATATACACACCTTAGTGGGACTCATTAGTCCCAACTAAACACACATTATTGGGCCATCATTGGTCCTAAACACAACGTATTGGTTATATACACACTTTACTAGGACTTATTGGTCCTAACCGACCCTCATTGCCCTACTAAACACACCTTATTGGGCCATCATTGGTCCTAAACACAACTTATTGGTTATATACACACCTTAGTGGTACTCATTAGTCCCAACTAAACACACATTATTGGGCCATCATTGGTCCTAAACACAACTTATTGGTTATATACATACCTTACTAGGACTTATTGGTCCTAACCGACCCTCATTGCCCTACTAAACACACCTTATTGGGCCATCATTGGTTCTAAACATAACTTATTGGTTATATACACATCTTAGTCGGACTCATTAGTCCCAACTAAACACACCATATTGGGCCATAATTGGTCCTAAACACAACTTATTGGTTATATATACACCTTAGTGGGACTCATTAGTCCCAACTAAACACACATTATTGGGCCATCATTGGTCCTAAACACAACGTATTGGTTATATGCACACCTTACTAGGACTTATTGGTCCTAACCGACCCTCATTGCCCTACTAAACACACCTTATTGGGCCATCATTGGTCCTAAACACAACGTATTGGTTATATGCACACATTAGTGGGACTCATTGGTCCCAACTAAACACACCTTATTGGGCCATAATTGGTCGTAAACACAACTTATTGGTTATATACACACTTTATTGGGACTCATTGGTCCCAACTGACCCTCATTTCCCTTAAACACACATTATTGGGCCATCATTGGTCCTAAACACAACTTATTGGTTATATAAGACACACCTTACTAGGACTTATTGGTCCCAACCGACCCTCATTGCCCTACTAAACACTCCTTATATGGCCATCATTGGTCCTAAACACAACTTATTGGTTATATACACACCTTAGTGGGACTCATTAGTCCCAACTAAACACACATTATTGGGTCATCATTGGTCTTAAACACAACTTATTGGTTATATACACACCTTACTAGGACTTATTGGTCCTAACCGACCCTCATTGCCCTACTAAACACACCTTATTGGGCCATCATTGTTCCTAAACATAACTTATTGGTTATATACACACCTTAGTCGGACTCATTAGTCCCAACTAAACACACCATATTGGGCCATAATTGGTCGTAAACACAACTTATTGGTTATATAAACACCTTATTAGGACTCATTGGTGCCAACTAACCCTAATTGTCCCTAAACCCACTTTATTGTGCCATCATTGGTCCTAAACACAACGTATTGATTATATACACACATTAGTGGGACTCATCGGTCCCAACTAAACACACCTTATTGGGCCATAATTGGTCGTAAACACAACTTATTGGTTATATACACACTTTATTGGGACTCATTGGTCCCAACTGACCCTCATTGCCCTTTAACACACATTATTGGGCCATCATTGGTCCTAAACACAACTTATTGGTTATATAAGACACACCTTACTAGGACTTATTGGTCCTAACCGACCCTCATTGCCCTACAAAACACACCTTATTGGGCCATCATTGGTCCTAAACATAACTTATTGGTTATATACACACCTTAGTGGGACTCATTAGTCCCAACTAAACACACATTATTGGGCCATCATTGGTCCTGAACACAACTTATTGGTTATATACACACCTTACTAGGACTTATTGTTCCTAACCGACCCTCATTGCCCTACTAAACACACCTTATTGGGCCATCATTGGTCCTAAACACAACGTATTGGTTATATGCACACATTAGTGGGACTCATTGGTCCCAACTAAACACACCTTATTGGGCCATAATTAGTTGTAAACACAACTTATTGGTTATATACACACTTTATTGGGACTCATTGGTCCCAACTGACCCTCATTGCCCTTAAACACACATTATTGGGCCATCATTGGTCCTAAACACAACTTATTGGTTATATAAGACACACCTTACTAGGACTTATTGGTCCCAACCGACCCTCATTGCCCTACTAAACACTCCTTATAGGGCAATCATTGGTCCTAAACACAACTTATTGGTTATATACACACCTTAGTGGGACTCATTATTCCCAACTAAACACACATTATTGGGCCATCGTTGGTCCTAAACACAACTTATTGGTTATATACATACCTTACTAGGACTTATTGGTCCTAACAGACCCTCATTGCCCTACTAAACACACCTTATTGGGCCATCATTGGTTCTAAACATAACTTATTGGTTATATACATACCTTAGTCGGACTCATTAGTCCCAACTAAACACACCATATTGGGCCATAATTGGTCGTAAACACAACTTATTGGTTATATAAACACCTTATTAGGACTCATTGGTGCCAACTAACCCTCATTGTCCCTAAACCCACTTTATTGTGCCATCATTGGTCCTAAACACAACGTATTGGTTATATGCACACATTAGTGGGACTCATTGGTCCCAACTAAACACACCTTATTGGGCCATAATTGGTCGTAAACACAACTTATTGGTTATATACACACTTTATTGGGACTCATTGGTCCCAACTGACCCTCATTTCCCTTAAACACACATTATTGGGCCATCATTGGTCCTAAACACAACTTATTGGTTATATAAGACACACCTTAGAAGGACTTATTGGTCCCAACCGACCCTCGTTGCCCTACTAAACATTCCTTATAGGGCCATCATTGGTCCTAAACACAACTTATTGGTTATATACACACCTTAGTGGGACTCATTAGTCCCAACTAAACACACATTATTGGGCCATCATTGGTCCTAAACACAACTTATTGGTTATATAAACACCTTACTAGGACTTATTGGTCCTAACCGACCCTCATTGACCTACTAAACACACCTTATTGGGCCATCATTGTTCCTAAACATAACTTATTGGTTATATACACACCTTAGTCGGACTCATTAGTCCCAACTAAACACACCATATTGGGCCATAATTGGTCGTAAACACAACTTATTGGTTATATAAACACCTTATTAGGACTCATTGGTGCCAACTAACCCTAATTGTCCCTAAACCCACTTTATTGTGCCATCATTGGTCCTAAACACAACGTATTGATTATATACACACATTAGTGGGACTCATCGGTCCCAACTAAACATACCTTATTAGGCCATAATTGGTCGTAAACACAACTTATTGGTTATATACACACTTTATTGGGACTCATTGGTCCCAACTGACCCTCATTGCCCTTTAACACACATTATTGGGCCATCATTGGTCCTAAACACAACTTATTGGTTATATAAGACACACCTTACTAGGACTTATTGGTCCTAACCGACCCTCATTGCCCTACAAAACACACCTTATTGGGCCATCATTGGTCCTAAACATAACTTATTGGTTAAATACACACCTTAGTGGGACTCATTAGTCCCAACTAAACACACATTATTGGGCCATCATTGGTCCTGAACACAACTTATTGGTTATATACACACCTTACTAGGACTTATTGTTCCTAACCGACCCTCATTGCCCTACTAAACACACCTTATTGGGCCATCATTGGTCCTAAACACAACGTATTGGTTATATGCACACATTAGTGGGACTCATTGGTCCCAACTAAACACACCTTATTGGGCCATAATTAGTTGTAAACACAACTTATTGGTTATATACACACTTTATTGGGACTCATTGGTCCCAACTGACCCTCATTGCCCTTAAACACACATTATTGGGCCATCATTGGTCCTAAACACAACTTATTGGTTATATAAGACACACCTTACTAGGACTTATTGGTCCCAACCGACCCTCATTGCCCTACTAAACACTCCTTATAGGGCAATCATTGGTCCTAAACACAACTTATTGGTTATATACACACCTTAGTGGGACTCATTAGTCCCAACTAAACACACATTATTGGGCCATCGTTGGTCCTAAACACAACTTATTGGTTATATACATACCTTACTAGGACTTATTGGTCCTAACAGACCCTCATTGCCCTACTAAACACACCTTATTGGGCCATCATTGGTTCTAAACATAACTTATTGGTTATATACATACCTTAGTCGGACTCATTAGTCCCAACTAAACACACCATATTGGGCCATAATTGGTCGTAAACACAACTTATTGGTTATATAAACACCTTATTAGGACTCATTGGTGCCAACTAACCCTCATTGTCCCTAAACCCACTTTATTGTGCCATCATTGGTCCTAAACACAACGTATTGGTTATATGCACACATTAGTGGGACTCATTGGTCCCAACTAAACACACCTTATTGGGCCATAATTGGTCGTAAACACAACTTATTGGTTATATACACACTTTATTGGGACTCATTGGTCCCAACTGACCCTCATTTCCCTTAAACACACATTATTGGGCCATCATTGGTCCTAAACACAACTTATTGGTTATATAAGACACACCTTAGAAGGACTTATTGGTCCCAACCGACCCTCGTTGCCCTACTAAACATTCCTTATAGGGCCATCATTGGTCCTAAACACAACTTATTGGTTATATACACACCTTAGTGGGACTCATTAGTCCCAACTAAACACACATTATTGGGCCATCATTGGTCCTAAACACAACTTATTGGTTATATAAACACCTTACTAGGACTTATTGGTCCTAACCGACCCTCATTGACCTACTAAACACACCTTATTGGGCCATCATTGTTCCTAAACATAACTTATTGGTTATATACACACCTTAGTCGGACTCATTAGTCCCAACTAAACACACCATATTGGGCCATAATTGGTCGTAAACACAACTTATTGGTTATATAAACACCTTATTAGGACTCATTGGTGCCAACTAACCCTAATTGTCCCTAAACCCACTTTATTGTGCCATCATTGGTCCTAAACACAACGTATTGATTATATACACACATTAGTGGGACTCATCGGTCCCAACTAAACACACCTTATTGGGCCATAATTGGTCGTAAACACAACTTATTGGTTATATACACACTTTATTGGGACTCATTGGTCCCAACTGACCCTCATTGCCCTTTAACACACATTATTGGGCCATCATTGGTCCTAAACACAACTTATTGGTTATATAAGACACACCTTACTAGGACTTATTGGTCCTAACCGACCCTCATTGCCCTACAAAACACACCTTATTGGGCCATCATTGGTCCTAAACATAACTTATTGGTTATATACACACCTTAGTGGGACTCATTAGTCCCAACTAAACACACATTATTGGGCCATCATTGGTCCCGAACACAACTTATTGGTTATATACACACCTTACTAGGACTTATTGTTCCTAACCGACCCTCATTGCCCTACTAAACACACCTTATTGGGCCATCATTGGTCCTAAACACAACGTATTGGTTATATGCACACATTAGTGGGACTCATTGGTCCCAACTAAACACACCTTATTGGGCCATAATTAGTTGTAAACACAACTTATTGGTTATATACACACTTTATTGGGACTCATTGGTCCCAACTGACCCTCATTGCCCTTAAACACACGTTATTGGGCCATCATTGGTCCTAAACACAACTTATTGGTTATATAAGACACACCTTACTAGGACTTATTGGTCCCAACCGACCCTCATTGCCCTACTAAACACTCCTTATAGGGCCATCATTGGTCCTAAACACAACTTATTGGTTATATACACACCTTAGTGGGACTCATTAGTCCCAACTAAACACACATTATTGGGCCATCGTTGGTCCTAAACACAACTTATTGGTTATATACATACCTTACTAGGACTTATTGGTCCTAACAGACCCTCATTGCCCTACTAAACACACCTTATTAGGCCATCATTGGTTCTAAACATAACTTATTGGTTATATACATACCTTAGTCGGACTCATTAGTCCCAACTAAACACACCATATTGGGCCATAATTGGTCGTAAACACAACTTATTGGTTATATAAACACCTTATTAGGACTCATTGGTGCCAACTAACCCTCATTGTCCCTAAACCCACTTTATTGTGCCATCATTGGTCCTAAACACAACGTATTGGTTATATGCACACATTAGTGGGACTCATTGGTCCCAACTAAACACACCTTATTGGGCCATAATTGGTCGTAAACACAACTTATTGGTTATATACACACTTTATTGGGACTCATTGGTCCCAACTGACCCTCATTTCCCTTAAACACACATTATTGGGCCATCATTGGTCCTAAACACAACTTATTGGTTATATAAGACACACCTTAGAAGGACTTATTGGTCCCAACCGACCCTCGTTGCCCTACTAAACACTCCTTATAGGGCCATCATTGGTCCTAAACACAACTTATTGGTTATATACACACCTTAGTGGGACTCATTAGTCCCAACTAAACACACATTATTGGGCCATCATTGGTCCTAAACACAACTTATTGGTTATATAAACACCTTACTATGACTTATTGGTCCTAACCGACCCTCATTGCCCTACTAAACACACCTTATTGGGCCATCATTGGTCCTAAACACAACGTATTGGTTATATGCACACATTAGTGGGACTCATTGATCCCAACTAAACACAGCTTATTGGGCCATAATTGGTTGTAAACACAACTTATTGGTTATATACACACTTTATTGGGACTCATTGGTCCCAACTGACCCTCACTGCCCTTAAACACACATTATTGGGCCATCATTGGTCCTAAACACAACTTATTGGTTATATAAGACACACCTTACTAGGACTTATTGGTCCCAACCGACCCTCATTGCCCTACTAAACACTCCTTATAGGGCCATCATTGGTCCTAAACACAACTTATTGTTTATATACACACCTTAGTGGGACTCATTAGTCCCAACTAAACACAAATTATTGGGCCATCATTGGTCCTAAACACAACTTATTGGTTATATACATACCTTACTAGGACTTATTGGTCCTAACCGACCCTCATTGCCCTACTAAACACACCTTATTGGGCCATCAGTGGTTCTAAACATAACTTATTGGTTATATACACACCTTAGTCGGACTCATTAGTCCCAACTAAACACACCATATTGGGCCATAATTGGTCGTAAACACAACTTATTGGTTATATAAACACCTTATTAGGACTCATTGGTGCCAACTAACCCTCATTGTCCCTAAACCCACTTTATTGTGCCATCATTGGTCCTAAACACAACGTATTGGTTATATACACACATTAGTGGGACTCATTGGTCCCAACTAAACACACCTTATTGGGCCATAATTGGTCGTCAACACAACTTATTAGTTATATACACACTTTATTGCGACTCATTGGTCACAACTGACCCTCATTTCCATTAAACACACATTATTGGGCCATCATTGGTCCTAAACACAACTTATTGGTTATATAAGACACACCTTACTAGGACTTATTGGTCCCAACCGACCCTCATTGCCCTATTAAACACACCTTATTGGGCAATCATTGGTCCTAAACACAACTTATTGGTTATATACACACCTTAGTGGGACTCATTAGTCCTAACTAAACACACATTATTGGGCCATCATTGGTCCTAAACACAACTTATTGGTTATATACACACCTTACTAGGACTTATTGGTCCTAACCGACCCTCATTGCCCTACTAAACACACCTTATTGGGCCATCATTGGTCCTAAACATAACTTATTGGTTATATACACACCTTAGTGGGACTCATTAGTCCTAACTAAACACACCATATTGGGCCATAATTGGTCGTAAACACAACTTATTGGTTATATAAACACCTTATTAGGACTCATTGGTGCCAACTAACCCTCATTGTCCCTAAACCCACTTTATTATGCCATCATTGGTCCTAAACACAACGTATTGGTTATATATACACATTAGTGGGACTCATTGGTCCCAACTAAACACACCTTATTGGGCCATAATTGGTCGTCAACAAAACTTATTAGTTATATACACACTTTATTGCGACTCATTGGTCCCAACTGACCCTCATTTCCCTTAAACACACATTATTGGGCCATCATTGGTCCTAAACACAACTTATTGGTTATATAAGACACACCTTACTAAGACTTATTGGTCCCAACCGACCCTCATTGCCCTATTAAACACACCTTATTGGGCAATCATTGGTCCTAAACACAACTTATTGGTTATATAAACACCTTAGTAGGACTCATTAGTCCCAACTAAACACACATTATTGGGCCATCATTGGTCCTAAACACAACTTATTGGTTATATACACACCTTACTAGGACTTATTGGTCCTAACCGACCCTCATTGCCCTACTAAACACACCTTATTGTGCTATCATTGGTCCTAAACACAACGTATTGGTTATATGCACACATTAGTGGGACTCATTGGTCCCAACTAAACACACCTTATTGGGCCATAATTGGTTGTAAACACAACTTATTGGTTATATACACACTTTATTGGGACTCATTGGTCTCAACTGACCCTCATTGCCCTTAAACACACATTATTGGGCCATCATTGGTCCTAAACACAACTTATTGGTTATATAAGACACACCTTACTAGGACTTATTGGTCCCAACCGACCCTCATTGCCCTACTAAACACTCCTTATAGGGCCACCATTGGTCCTAAACACAACTTATTAGTTATATACACACCTTAGTGGGAATCATTAGTCCCAACTAAACACACATTATTGGGCCATCATTGGTCCTAAACACAACTTATTGGTTATATACACACCTTACTAGGACTTATTGGTCCTAACCGACCCTCATTGCCCTACAAAACACACCTTATTGGGCCATCATTGGTCCTAAACATAACTTATTGGTTATATACACACCTTAGTCAGACTCATTAGTCCCAACTAAACACACCATATTGGGTCATAATTGGTCGTAAACACAACTTATTGGTTATATCAACACCTTATTAGGACTCATTGGTGCCAACTAACCCTCATTGTCCCTAAACCCACTTTATCGTGCCATCATTGGTCCTAAACACAACGTATTGGTTATATACACACATTAGTGGGACTCATTGGTCCCAACTAAACACACCTTATTGGGCCATAATTGGTCGTCAACACAACTTATTAGTTATATACACACTTTATTGCGACTCATTGGTCCCAACTGACCCTCATTGCCCTTAAACACACATTATTGGGCCATCATTGGTCCTAAACACAACTTATTGGTTATATAAGACACACCTTACTAGGACATATTGGTTCCAACCGACCCTCATTGCCCTATTTAACACACCTTATTGGGCCATCATTGGTCCTAAACACAACTTATTGGTTATATACACACCTTAGTGGGACTCATTAGTCCCAACTAAACACACATTATTGGGCCATCATTGGTCCTAAACACAACTTATTGGTTATATACACACCCTACTAGGACTTATTGGTCCTAACCGACCCTCATTGCCCTACTAAACACACCTTATTGGGCTATCATTGGTCCTAAACAAAACGTATTGGTTATATGCACACAATAGTGGGACTCATTGGTCCCAACTAAACACACCTTATTGGGCCATAATTGGTTGTAAACACAACTTATTGGTTATATACACACTTTATTGGGACTCATTGGTCTCAACTGACCCTCATTGCCCTTAAACACGCATTATTGGGCCATCATTTGTCCTAAACACAACTTATTGGTTATATAAGACACACCTTACTAGGACTTATTGGTCCCAACCGACCCTCATTGCCCTACTAAACACTCCTTATAGGGCCATCATTGGTCCTAAACACAACTTATTGGTTATATACACACCTTATTGGGACTCATTAGTCCCAACTAAACACACATTATTGGGCCATCATTGGTCCTAAACACAACTTATTGGTTATATACACACCTTACTAGGACTTATTGGTCCTAACCGACCCTCATTGCCCTACTAAACACACCTTATTGGGCCATCATTGGTCCTAAACATAACTTATTGGTTATATACACACCTTAGTCAGACTCATTAGTCCCAACTAAACACACCATATTGGGACATAATTGGTCGTAAACACAACTTATTGGTTATATCAACACCTTATTAGGACTCATTGGTGCCAACTAACCCTCATTGTCCCTAAACCCACTTTATTGTGCCATCATTGGTCCTAAACACA
The DNA here is from genome assembly GCA_039602395.1 of Deinandra increscens subsp. villosa. NCBI lineage: Eukaryota > Viridiplantae > Streptophyta > Magnoliopsida > Asterales > Asteraceae > Deinandra > Deinandra increscens. The sequence goes on from JBCNJP010011152.1 coordinate 16,704, forward strand.
ACGTATTGGTTATATACACACATTAGTGGGACTCATTGGTCCCAACTAAACACACCTTATTGGGCCATAATTGGTCGTCAACACAACTTATTAGTTATATACACACTTTATTGCGACTCATTGGTCCCAACTGACCCTCATTTCCCTTAAACACAAATTATTGGGCCATCATTGGTCCTAAACACAACTTATTGGTTATATAAGACACACCTTACTAGGACATATTGTTCCCAACCGACCCTCATTGCCCTATTAAACACACCTTATTGGGCAATCATTGGTCCTAAACACAACTTATTGGTTATATACACACCTTAGTGGGACTCATTAGTCCCAACTAAACAGACATTATTGGGCCATCATTGGTCCTAAACACAACTTATTGGTTATATACACACCTTACTAGGACTTATTGGTCCCAACTGACCCTCATTGCCCTTAAACACACATTATTGGGCCATCATTGGTCCTAAACACACTTATTGGTTATATAAGACACACCTTACTAGGACTTATTGGTCCCAACCGACCCTCATTGCCCTATTAAACACACCTTATTGGGCCATCATTGGTCCTAAACACAACTTATTGGTTCTATATACACCTTAGTGGGACTCATTAGTCCCAACTAAACACACATTATTTGGCCATCATTGGTCCTAAACACAACTTATTCGTTATATACACACCTTACTAGGACTTATTGGTCCTAACCGACCCTCATTGACCTACTAAACACACCTTATTGCCCCATCATTGGTCCTAAACATAACTTATTGGTTATATACACACCTTAGTGGGACTCATTAGTCCCAACTAAACACACCATATTGGGCCATAATTGGTCGTGTAAACACAACTTATTGGTTATATAAACACCTTATTAGGACTCATTGGTGCCAACTAACCCTCATTGTCCCTAAACCCACTTTATTGTGCCATCATTGGTCCTAAACACAACGTATTGGTTATATGTACACATTTGTGGGACTCATTGGTCCCAACTAAACACACCTTATTGGGCCATAATTGGTCGTAAACACAACTTATTGGTTATATACACACTTTATTGGGACTCATTGGTCCCAACTGACCCTCATTGCCCTTAAACACACATTATTGGGCCATCATTGGTCCTAAAATAACTTATTGGTTATATAAGACACACCTTACTAGGACTTATTAGTCCCAACCGACCCTCATTGCCCTACTAAACACTCCTTATAGGGCCATCATTGGTCCTAAACACAACTTATTGGTTATATACACACCTTAGTGGGACTCATTAGTCCCAACCAAACACACATT